>JAMKCH010001723.1:0-67093 GCA_023653785.1 Ophioderma brevispina
GGGGGGGGAACAGGACCGTCACTTATGATGTGGGGAAAGAGTACCAGATTCCTTTGTGTTTTTTTCTTTTCTTCTGTAGCATAGACTGCTTTAGAAACAGAACTCCAGCACAACACGATACCAAGCACGTCCATTTGTAATCGATTATCCATGCTTAAAAGCATACGACTGAGCCGGCTGGCCTTTCTAAAAATTAGAAGTGGAATTGAACATAGGATTTTCTGTTTCAAATTGAAAGGGAAAAAGGAAAAAAGACACCTTTCAAAACAAGTCGAATTTATGTATACAGCGGTTGTATTGTATAAATGAGCCTCGAGGATTTCGAAGGTGTTTGAAAATCATTGGAGGCAAGCGCCGCCGATATATTTTCTTTTTCACTCTTGTCTGTTGAGGTGAGGTGTGGATTGGCACTTTTAAACGTCACTATCGCGTCGCTATTAGTTGAAGGTTATGGGTCTTGTCATATTATCGTATTGTGTTGTCGAGGATAACTTCTGAGTAGTAACGTCTTAGTATTTTTGTGTCAATAATTGTTTGTCCCGAAAAAAAAATGAATAGGTCTAAATTTTAAAGTAAGGAAACGATTTTGTTCACAAATTGCATTCAACAGGTTGCTTAGTATCTGAACTTCCATGGTGAAAATGCGGAGCCCAATTTAAAAACTAACTTTGCAAGTAATTGAGACAATATTAATGTGTTTAAATGTAAATTGTGCTAACCCAAGGAACATGACTGATGTAGAATTATTTTATGTTAAAACAATTGATTTACGCAGATATTCATCATCAATGCATAACAAAACACGAGTAAATAACTCAAAGATTCACCCTCCCCCACTTACACCCGACAGTGTTAGCGTATTTGCAAAGAATGTGTTGGTATGGCAGTCATGAAACACTTTCCGTAGATTGTTGTGCTAAAAGGATTTTTCCTTGCTGTTTTGGATTCAATAGGGGACCAGGACTGTCAGAAAATGATGGGGTTCAAATTTTCAGACTTCTACCTCCTTCTTCATGAAGTTGTGTTTTATGTACATATACCGGTGTTGTCTCCTTATAAGGATTTAGAAAAAAAAGTATAGGCCTATATTTGCCTAGTCTGTGTTACAGACCTGTAATGTATTACTCTATGGAAAGATAAAACTATCGGGTTACTATCAGCTAAAAAGGGACCAACTTGGTTGCGCGAACCTCTCTGAGGTCCCCCCTACGATTTCTTAAAAACCGCCGAAGCAATGGTCCCCCCCCACGATTTCTTAAGAAACCGAGTCTTGACAAAGACTAATATTTCCAAGCTTCCAAACCTTCAGAGCGGACTTGTAGCCCCATTATAGGTTCAAGGTTCATGCCGGGGGTATATTTACCGTTGCTTCAGTTTCTGAAACTGGTGAAGTTGTGTTAGTGTTGTGATGATGTGACGTCTTGTAGGCCGTCTAAGGTCAGAAAAGACATTCAAACACTAATAAATGAGCCTTGTGCAAAGTGATCTGAATTTTATATAATATAACAGATTTTAATGATTGGTAATTGGTTCAAGAATTTTGGGATGTCCAAAACATTACATTAAATCAAATTACACAATTACACCCAATTCATAATAACTGAGAATTAATGTCATAACGAGGCGTTGCAGGTTTTTCAACGATGCTATGTCCTCTCAGCGAAGACTTCCAAAATGACAGCGCAACCAAGTTCATACAAAACGCAGGTAATATATCCAAGGGAATCTTCTCAGTCCGAAGGTAATTTGTCAAGCAGTTCAAGACGAAGGGGCTTTCCCTCGACGAAAAATGGTGCCCAATAATAAAATCCAGGTAATATACCACCAGTCAGTCTGTCGCTATGTCCTCATTAAAGGACCACAAATTGGCATCCCTTTTTGATTCAAAATGAAGCTCTTTGGCTTAAAAGACCACCAGCAGACAATTAGATATCAAGCTCCGGAGGCCATCCAAATATTACCTCCTTGGCACTAGATTGTAGAACTCAAACCTCCATAATTGTAGATTAAACTAGCTATAATTATAGTGTATAGCTCCAGAGTTCGGTATAGCTCTGTGTCAACTACTGGGCCCCAGTCCCTCAGTCACAAGTACTATTTAACTCTCACAGCAAAGATTCCCCTTCCTAACAAGAATCATAAATCTTCATCAGACTAAACATGACTTGACCATCAAAATCAGAATTTCACAATTCTTAAATTACATCAACTTCACATATAAACTCTTGGGGAATAACCTATCCCTCAACATGTTTTTGATGCATTAAAAGAATGAACAAGTGACTCAGTTACTAAGTTTAGCATTCTTGGGGAATTCCCGACTTCCCCTATTGTGCAATCTAAACGGTGCATTTGGCACAAAAAACAAATAAGGGCTATTCCCTTTCTCTCTTTTTATAGTAAACAAGTAACTTTTCCCGTGAGAAATCTTTCTCAAATAAATTGAGGAAATAATATTTTTAAAAGTTAATCAGAAAAATGGGCCATTTATAAAGTATGGTCTCAAAAGGATCCAAACATGTACCATTTTCCAGTTTGTGGGATTTGGTTGGACAGTGAAAATGGCAACAACAACAAAAACGTATCAAGGTCTACATGGTCTATGAGGTCATCAATACTTTTCCCTGGATGTTGCAAATGGTTGCTATCACCAATCAGTTTAAAATGGCATTTTCTGCTTCTGTGACACGAGAATCATTTGACACACTTCAACAAATCTGAGCATTTACCCGGGGACGACCTTGAAGGCTTGAACCTTAAAAGCTCCTCTCTTTGTAACTATTGGCAGAACCTAAACACAAACAACACCTTATGCTCTCAAGGAAGGCAGATATAACACATGACAAAGTAATTTGTGAATAGTGGATTAAATCGCATTGTTTTAAAAAATCACACCCACACGATGACCTTGAGCATTTTGGTCCTTATTCCTAAACGTTTACATGGCAAAAGTTAGGCAAACTATACATTCTTAATCATGCAGACTAGAAGGAATACAATATTGATTTACCTCAATTGAATTATTATAATTCGTTACCCCTGTAAAAAGGGTTTGAATTTGGGACGTAGCCCCATATTCAAAAAGTTTTTTCAAACCAATTTTAGAAAATGAAAAAAAGGACATTATCGTTAAAACAAAACAAACATAAACCAAAAGGAAACAATGTCGTATAGATGATATCCACCTAAAATGTTTCACATTAAATCAAAAAACTACCAAACCAAATTCCAGATAAAAAACTTCAAAAAGGACCTGAACATTTAGGCAATTTGGGTTATTTCAAATGCATGTGTGTCTGTTTTGATTGTTAACAATCCTTTTTTCGGCCCACTATTTTGTTGAGCTCTTGACAGCTTCTTTTTGACCTTCTTAAGTAAACCAACCGTTATTATGTATGAAATGAATGCAGATTTTACTCTTAACCTTTGCTGATGCCACGTTTCAAAAGATAATAATAAATAAAAAGACCAAGAATTAATTTAAAATAATTATATTACTATGCATATATAACTCATTTCTGACAATATGTTTTATTTCAACTCAATGAAGAATATCATTCTTTGATTAATATATTCGACACCTCTAGTGTTTTAATATACAACAACACAATGCTTTTTTTAGTTATCATGATAAAAATGTGGGAGTAAATGTCATGTCTTCTATGTCAGGAACGTCTACATGGTTACAACCTTTTAGTTCATCGCTATTTCAGTAGACAGTCGCGTTTAAAGCGGCACTGGCCATTTTCACAAAATATGAAACTCTTTCAAATTGCTCTCAAATGGATAGTCTAGGCCATTGGAAGAACAGGTATATTTGACACATAAACATAACATACCCCAAAACAGATAGGGACATTGATCAGAGGATAAAGACATCCAGGTAGGTAATTTGTAGGCCAATTGTTAAGTTTCCATCACTTTAATCAACAAATGTGTATATTACATGGAATATTTTTGACTCGTACTCACTGATATTAAAACCACAAAGGTATAGACCGGTCAACGCGTACAATTAGCGTGAGAAACATGCATACGGCGGTGTTCTTGTGTTAACGCCATTTTCGTCGTCTGCTGAATTTTCCGCGTCGCCCGCGACGCTAAATTACAAATCGTTCCGTTTACCATAAGGGAAGCTGATTTGGTCTTATTTATTTCGGTGAAGCTTTTGTATAATAAAAGCTGTACAACCATGCAAAAATATCGATTTAAAGTTAGCGTGAGGGCGCACTATTTTTTCAAATGTGCCAGGCCTCTTTAATAACAACGCCTTTTTCAACTAAAAGTGGCTACCATTTTTCGAAGAAACATGTAAACTGATTTTCGCTCGCAGTCAATTTTCTCCATCATTTTGTTCTATTTGTATTTTTAGCTAATTATGGATTAGGTTCCAACAGAAAATGCTAATTGGCCTTTCTTTTTTTGAGCAATGTTGTTTAATGTCTATTTTATAACAGATATAATGAATATTTAAAATGAATCAACTAGCTGAGATAGCACTTACTCATTTAGGTGTAGCGACAGGTATATGTGCGTACATATATGCAGGCGCGAGTAAATGTGTGTCCGAGTATGTTAGGATCGGTTACTCCAATAATCTCCTTTCCTTCGTATAAATCAATTGCGTACGTCAGGGATCAGTCTTTATGCCATTCTGTCCGTAAATGCATCCGGATCATCGGGATATTGAAGTTACTTCAAACGTATGTATTGCATGGGTTAGTGTGGTGCGCAAAATGCTTCCAGGTGCAACATGTAACACTATTTGTATAGCCCATGATATACTTCCAGTCGCAGCAGCGATTCTGCTCCTGATCATGCGTAACACTTGATCTTGGACATATCCGGTGTTCCGCACGGCCATCGCTCGCTGCGACTGGAAATATGTCATGGCTTTGTCCCTAGTAACTAGGTCGGTTTACCGGCAAGATGCCGAAAATGACGTTACAGTAACTGTGTATATTATATAACCATGCTCGAGTTTGGGTCTTAGTGGTTAACTATCAATATCAACACCATATCAAAAACGCTCACGGTTAACACGAGTTGAATTCAGCCAGCCAATTTCTCGTTTATTTGTGACAAGCTGAAGAAGCGGCACTTTTTGGCGAATAGGGGAAAGTCATGGTCAAATGTACAGTCCCCAGCGTGTTCCTTGCTGCAATAATTGCATATCGATCTATAAGGAACGAAAAAGGGCTTTGCTGTTAGCATTGCTACCTTCTATTTCCCAGGGTTTGGAGTTCTCTACAGGGTGAGCTTGAATGGTTTGGATCTAAATTTCAAAGAATCCATTTTTGGTGGTAAATGGGAGTAGTTTGAGAAAAAAATGATTTTCATTATGTAAGGTTATTACCTTGTTTCCAAAAATTTTAAATATTCATTAGGCCTTGCGTGAGAATTTTTATTGAAGTGGTCATTTTTCGTCCCTGACACTTGTTTGGCCTTTTTTAAAGGTGTCCAAATTTTCAATCACCCACCATGACTGGGTTTGCACTTTTTTTTTCACAGCTTTGTAACAAAGTCCTAATGATTTTGAATTTGTTTATTTATAGACGTTATTTTGTAGCCTTTATAACAGGGTGTCCTGAGATACAAAATACATGCAGAGACATGTTTTTCTTCGCTCCATTGGTCGATGCTTTCACTTATACAATTATTTTAATTATTATGTATCTCTTCTATATAAGATCCCGTTACAATGTCCAAGCACAAATCGTTTAAAGAAGCTTTGTGAGATCGGTTTACTATCACCTGGGATCAATGTTTGTGACTGGAAAAAATTACCACTATTCAAATGGAAACGTTCCCTACCATGCCTACAAAGGCACGATAGTAGGAGAGTTTTTTTTGCACACGAGTATAATACTAGTATAATACACCAATAGGATGCTCCATTTCATAGTTCCATCGCTCGCGCACGTGTGCGGGCAGGGGCCCGTGGCTCGGTGGTGGACGTTCAACAGGGACAATGTCTATGTTAAAACAGTTTCACAATTCTCTATGCCTCTACACGTCCTCCCTACTAGCTTCCTCACGTACCCTGATCTGACCTTGAGCCCGCTTATCGACCGTCAAATGCAGCGCATGCGCGCGTGGAGCACACAGTCTGCGTCCCCCATCCACGGTTTTGAAAACAATTTGGATGTTGACATTCTGTCAAAACAGGAAGAGTTCCGGGGGGGGGGGGGGGCTGCAGTTTGTGCAATTTTCCTGGAACAGAAAAAGCAAGGTGTTCACACCCTTACAAAATTTACAGTGTATCTAGCATGATTTTGGCGACACAAGTCAAAAGCATTCAACCGGGGGATTCAGCATTGTACTTTTAGGCTTGTAGTAAGATATTGATCTGGCAGTGAAAGATGGATTAGCCGGATTAGCACATAGACATAGCAATGCTAGTGAGCTGATGACCAACATGCTTTTCAAGTTTGTAATGCTGGCAGTAACGTCAGCATCCTTGGTCCAGAAATTGCCACAACTGCACCTCCGCCTGGAACTCTTCCTGGTTTTTAACCGGTTTTTACAGCAAGTAAACATCCAAAGGTGTTTTCAAACTCTGGAAGTGAGTTTCAGTAAGGTGCTTTTTGCATTAGGTCAATTTTTTCATGCCATTATGTCCCTTTAAGGTATTTGCACGTTCTTTCATGAAACACAGAAAATTGCTATGATCTTTTATCTTTATGTGGTTTTGTTAATGGAAAGGTTAATTTTTTCCCACAAAATTCTCATCAAACAGATGCGTAAGGCCAATTAGGGACGCTGAAACAGCTACAATCTTGAAAAAAAATTGTTGGAACACTTCGGAACGATTTTCGGAAAAACTGTTCCCCCCACCTCCCCAATCAATGTTGAATGGGGTATCATCATCAGCAGTCTTGCAAAATTCCCCCAACATTGATTGATGGGGGTCGGGGAAGGGTAAGTTGAAGTGGAAGGTCGGGGCTTTCAATTGAGTAATAACAGGAATTTGTAGGCTCTTAACTCTGTCCCGGGTGAGCAATGTAGCAAATTGTGGTGGGTGTTCCAACTAATTTTTTCCAAGATTGTAGGTTATTTTCTTGACCTACGAGTGTACATTATCAAATGCGGTTGCTAATGGGGGTAAACAGAGCTCAACAACCAACTAATAATTAAGCAGTGTGCTATTTTTATTTTCTTTAAAACTACCCATCCCGAATGATCCTTATAGCGCCTCCTACAAGGCGCAGCGTGAAAGACGTATAGCACGATCCAGTATAAAACGCATATTGGAAGTGGGTTCTAAACGAATAATACTGACTGAGTGATACACAATGATGATGAATATATCCCATTTATACGAGGGTTGAGGGTTAAAACGGCTAATACATGAAAAAGCTTAGTTGATTCCTAATTTAGCAAACATTGCTTCATGGACGCATCCTGAGGACGCATGAACGCGGTGCTGCCCATTATTTGCCTCAGTAAAGGTGTAATTTTAAAGCAATAGGAGGAGGTAGTTTATTGCTAGCTTTACCTGGGCTGACAATGTAGCAATGAATGCCTCAGGAATCGCTTAAGATATTCATCAATAACAAACATGCGTCAGATAAACCTAGCCAAAGGTGGGTATGGACGTGGTTTGAAATGTTTTAGCCTTTTGTCAGCATCTCAAGTGCAATATATCAAGCTAATAGTGTTTAGGGAATTACTAATTCCTACATAAAATCCTAAGATTTATTAATCTTTATTGTCATTAGGATTTGTTTTCAAGTCCACCGCATGTAAAAATAACAAACACAGTTAATCTGATATTTTAAACCATTTGTCGTGAGCATTTTGGATTCGGGTATTTCGCTTGCAAGGTGTTATACGAAACCGCCTTGGGTGAAAAGGAGAAGGAGAAAAGACTTGTCGAATGTTAAAAAGTTTAACACGCCACATTCTGTTGATTTACTTCTTTAAGAAAAGTTAAAGGTTTCCCTTTCTTTGTTCATTAATACTTGAATTGTAAATGAATATCTAATAGGATTTATTTTGACATCATTTAGTAGCTCTTGGTTGTCCCTATATGTCTTGCACTAATCGTCTGGCAACCTTACCTGTAAAAGGAGTAGTTGCTTTGGGTAGGGTTATAAATGACAATCCCATTCTAGAGGTTTGGGGAAGGTTTGAAGATGTTTTTCTATAGTTTGAAGGGTGCTGAATCAGAATTTTTTGATCCTCTGGGAAATGTGGGGAACTTTGTAAAGTAGGGGTTAAAATTAGTACAGGGGTAAATTTGAAATCAAGTCCCAATGTGCACCAATGTATTTGTCTCATTATATGGATTAAAAAAAGGTATAGTTTGTCTAGGTTCTGACCTTGAGTTACACGGCTACAACTCTGATAAGGTCCAATGTCATCCTGGGGCAAAAAAAATGCAATGCTCAGATTTTGTTGAAACTGGTGTCAAATTATTGCTCTGATCATACTGAAGCAGAAAATTCATTTTAATTGGGTGACAGCTCTGTATACAATTTTGAGGTCAAGTGTTGGTGACCCCTAAAGACCCTTGTTACATTTTGCCCACAAATTACGAAACCAAATGCCAAACATTGTCAAATAAAGCAAGACGAACAATTTGGTACCAGTTTCAACAAAATCGGAGCACTAGGTAAGGCTTACCCCAGGATGACCTTGAACCTTAATAGGGCTGTACCTGTTTAACTAAAGGTCAGAACCTGGACAAACTATACCTTTTTTTACTCTTTAATGAGATAAATACATTGGTGTACATTGAAACACATTTTGACTTGATTTCAAATTTACCCCTGTACTAATTTTACCCCCTTATTTTATCAAGTTCCCCACATTCCCAGAGGTTGGACCCAAAAATTCTGATTCAGCACCCTTTAAACTATAGAAAAACATCTTCAAACCTTCTTCCCCAAACTTCTAGAATGGGATTCTCATTTATAACCCTACTACAGGAAAATATTTAACTACACTAACAATGTATGATACCTACTCTGCACTACAAACACAATACTTAAAGTACATTCAGCATTGAGATCTAAAACTACATTGCCACTTATCCTCCTATTGTGTTATTAGAATACAATGCTTCCTTTTTGAGTTGCGCCCGAACCTTCCTTTATCTAATTCAAAGGCAATAGTCTGAATAGCATGGCACTTCTATGTGGTAAATATTTAATATGGTGCTTCCTTGAATGTAGCATTGCAAGAGATTGCTGTGTATGATGCACACGGATTGTATATCATTTAAAAGCTCGAGGTGTTATTAATTATTTGCTATTTTTAAAAGGCAGTGTGATTTTTTATGTTTCTAAAATATGCTTTTACTCATTTTTTTTTCAATTTATCCTTTTTCGATAAATTATCGCAAAAGGATGAGTTTTTATTTGTAAAGGGAGATACAAGCAGGTACAAAAATACACTTGCAACCCTTAAAAGCCTCGCAGCATAATGGACTACATGCTTGGCTGTTGATCGGTGATGTCCGTATACAATAAACTTGGAATTAAATACGACCAGAGATGCTAAAATAATCCCAACTATGAACAATATAGAACAATAGAATGAGAAAAATGTGAATAAAAGTGATTTTCGAATACAATAAAAGTACGTTTTATTTTGCAGGACCTTTTTGCAGGACCAGTTAGAATGGACAATGTAAACTCTCAGTAATTAGGAAAAACAGTCGGATTTACCAGAAATGAGCACAGTCTTTACGAATGAATTGTGTTTGTAAAATAACACATAGTGTTATCTTAATATAAAAATGTTACGGTAATTATAGTGATTGAAATAGTCGTAAGAGAGCTTTACTAGGTTATCAAGAAAATGGAAAGAGTGACATATGAGATGCTATGAAAGGCCGGCGTACTTTCCAGTTCACGGAGTAGCAGAAATTCTCACAAGAGCTCACCCATTCTTGTTGCAAAACAAAGTGCAAACTGTTTTCTTAATCAAAGATACACATGACTTACTAAGCCCTTGTTTGAACTGTTTTAAAGAAAATGTTTTCTTAACCTTTCTGACACCCGAATTTATAACATTTTAAAACATCAATGGCAAAATGAATTGATAAAAATGGCTTAAAGCGGCACTGGCACATTTTCACAAAATATGAAATTTCTTCAATTTGCTCTCAAATGATAGTCTAGGCTATTGGAAGAACAGAGATGTATTTTACACATAAAAATAACATACTCCAAAACAGATAGGGACATTAATATGAGGATAAAGATATCCAGGTAATTTGTAGGCCAACTTTTAGGTTTTCCATAACTTTAATCAACAAATATGTATATTACATGAATATTTTGACTCGTACTCACTGATATTAAAACCACAAAGGTTATAGACCGGTCAAACAGTGTGCACAGCGTGGGAAACATGCATACGGCGTGCGTGTTCTTGTGTTAAACGCCATTTTCGTCGTCTGCTGAATTTCGCGTCGCCGGCGACGCTAATTACAAAATCGTTCGTTTACCCATAAGAAAGCTGATTTGGTCTTAATCATTTCGGGTGAGGGCTTTTGTATATAAAAGCTTTACAACCATGCAAAAATATCGATTTTGAAAAATCTTGAGGGCGCACTATTTTTCAAATGTGCCAGTGTCTCTTTAATGAATACAGAGTGTGCCAAAAGAGTGCAACATTAGAATGTTTTGAAGGATTAAACGCACTTTCAAGAAAATGTGATAAAATTCCATGGATAGAACAGTTTCTTAGCTCCATAAAACTTTTCCCCCCGATCAATTTAGACGATTTTAAAGGAAATTAGAGCAAAATTACGAAAGCTTGTCAAATTCACTTTGGGCCATTACTCCCACTCTCTGTGTTTTGGAAGTTGTTCTGGTTAATGAGCACGGTGAAAGCTGATTGAAACTTATTTTGGACGGTTGACAAACCATTTGCAGTAGGCCACTCTACTTGCAAATTGCATCCCTCTGCTGGATGTACTACAGATGCCAGCCCAGACGATCCTTGTGATACGGTTAAAAGGTGATGGTGTCAAGTGTAATGTATATTCCTTCTTGTGCTTGGATTTCCTTGGAGTACCGTTCTTATGTTATTGGCGTTTGCCTGAGTTTTTGCTGTTCTTTGCCTTTCATTTTTGCCTCGTTTTCTATTTAAGCTCACTCTATGTCTCTGGTATACGTTACAATTTCATTTATTCATTGTATTCTTTATGGTAATCGACTATTGCTGAGAACACAAACGAATGGTTTCTACGTATGGTACCTACTCTGGTCTGAATGAAAGTTGTCAAATTAATCACACGCTCTTCAGTAGTGAATTATAGCTGTTGATGGTTGAGGACCAGCCATCTTGAAGCAATGCCCAATGTGCAACGATTTAACTTTAATCTGAGATATAATGCAACTTTTTTACAATCCATACTACCTGAATTAAAACATTCAAATGTTAATCTGTTCACACTTCTTAGAAAGTTATTCACCAACCAAATCCAATGCATTTTCAATACATTTTCGTTAAACATTATCAGGTATCTTAATTGAGTGTATCTCTGGATCTAGGGACCCAAATGGGATGGGGTACGGCAATTTATAGAGGAATAATAATTAGGCCTTCATAGAGTACAGAGAATTGACACGGGAAATATTTTTAATATTTTTTTCTGAATGTTGCACTTTTTGGTACACGCTGTAATGTTTAAGGTTTTCAGTAGTTAGATTTAGTGTGTGCTCATTTACAATCCACGTTGTATTTATCAAATTTATTTAGCGTTCAGCATTGCACGGTAGGACAAAATATCTCCTATATGAGAGCCTCGTGATACCTTCATTCAAAAACCATTGAAATTTAACTACTTAGTTCTCCAGGTAGACAATGATGTATATTTATTAATCTTTCCCTGGTGATGGCCAGCGCACGATTATTGTTTTAAATTTGTAATTTGTTGACTTTACACCTGCAAAGTGCCAGTTTTTCTGAAAACGTCATATTTGGAAAAAGGTGGTGTGCATTGATACCAAAGCAAAAACTTTGCCCTCTTAAAAACTTTTTAAAATTTTCTAAACATTTAGTTCTAAGTGAAGTTATACAACGAAATGTCCTTGAATTTTAGGGGGGGGGGACTAATTTTTGAGAAACCCTTATTATTATTATTATTCACTCGAGATGATTCACCCAGGCCAATGTCAACAATGGTTAAAAGGAGATACATAGAAAAGTAAGGGGACAAAAACTGTGACAAAAACTGAACAAAATAAAATAAATGAATTTTGTCCTTTGAAATCGCAATAACGGTCTAATTAGGTATATAAAGATACACTTAACATTCGAAAACTTTATGCTTTTGATAATTACATGTATAACGTAATTATCATAATCCATTAGTCTGAGAGCATGAGGTCACATATAATAATAACAATAATAACAATTCATGTTTCATATCATATTACACATTACTGTGGCTAAGTTTATGTTTTTTAAAATATAGAATTAAAATGATTTGAAAGCATTTTAATGTGATAGATTTACACCGTAAATAAAAGTGATACTATGACTAGATATCAAAGACCCAATTTGGAGATGATTTCCCACGTGGGTTGTATTAATAAAAATGCATTCAATCAAAAGTTTATGGACGAAAGGTGCATAATGAATGAAGAACAGATATTTAGCCAAATCGAACAATTCCAATTCCCATAAGATGTTCAAAATGATCTTTATCGAAAGGTTGGCTTATTTGTGTGGTTTACTTTTAGATAATTACCAGCTAAATGGATTTATAAACGGGAGAAAGTATCTGTTATTGTTCACAATGTTTCATTTCTTTTGACCAAATTGCATCAAAGATGAATGGAATGTTACATTTTTATGATTCTCTTTCGTTTAATTCTTTCACATTATTTCATTTATTTTATGCATCAAGTCCTTTTTCGCTCTCTTTATGTCTTTCTTGTCAGTGTCTTTGGTTCCCTTTGTTCTCTCTTTCTTTTTCAGTGTCACTTTTCTCTTTATCTCCCTTCTTTCCTTTCCTTCATATACTTTATTTCACATTAAAATTTTATTGGTACCCTTCTTGTTCTCTGGCCGTCTCTGTCTGTCTGTTTCCCTTCCTGTCTCTGTAATTACCTTACGTATTTACTTGCCGTTTTACTAACGAGTACAGAACCAGCGATATCAAAATATAGATCCTTTAACCTTTTTTCTTATATGTGCCCCATCCTACACTTACAAAACTGTGTGGAAAAATCGCTAGAGGGTTGCTCATTAGGGATGCATTTATATCAGTGCTACTCTGTTGTTGTTAAAATTATAAGGGTTATAAATCAGAATCCTATTTTAGAAGTTTGGAGAAGAAGTTTTTGAGATGTTTTTCTATAGCTTGAAGGATGCTGAATCAGAATTTTTGGATCCAACATCTGGGAAATGTGGGGAACTTTGTAAAATAATGGGGTAAAATTAGTACGGGGTAAATTTGAAATGATGTCAAATTGTGTTAAAATGTACACCAATGTATTTGTCTCATTATAAGGATTCCAAAAAGGTACAGTTTGTATAGGTTCGGACCATTAGTTACACGGCTACAGCCCTGATAAGGTTCAAGGTCATCCTGGGGCAAAAAATATCCAATGCTCGGAATTTGTTGAAAATGAAGTCAAAATATAGCTCTACTCATACTGAAGCATTTTGCCCATTAATTACGAAACCAAATGCGAAACATTGCAAAATAAGGCAAGACGAACAATTTGACACCAGTTTCAACAAAATCGGAGCACTGGGTAAGGATGACTTTGTACCCTAATAGGGCTGTACCTGTTTAACTAAAGGTCAGACCCGGGAGGTCAGAACCTAGGAAAACTATACCTTTTTAATCCGTATAATGAGACAAATACATTGGTGAACATTGAAACATATTTATTTTGACTTGCTTTCAAATTTACCCCAAATTTCCCAGAGGTTGGACCCATAAAATTCTGATTCAGCACCCTTCAAACTATAGGAAAACATCTTCAAATCTTCTTCACCAAACTTCTAGAATGGGATTCTCATTTATAATCCTACTAAATAGGTGATCACAGATATGTTCTGTAAACCACCAGAGTGAAATCCCTTAAGAAATCTCTTATTGTTTACTGTATTGTATTGCCCGGAAAGCAAACCTTGAATTATCATAATTGTTAATGGCTTTTGCAACTGCGGTTTAAGGAGGGGTCATTGACTAATTGCTTGTTTAGATTGTATATTTATTCTCGAATAAGGTTTATTTGATTATATATTTGGTGGTCATTCTATTTGGTAGGTCTATTAGATACTGCCTTATCTGCCTATATTTGACTGCAACTTCACACTATGAAGAATAAAGATTTCCAGAAACGAAATGGAAGTACACCATACAACCTTCCAAGCTAGATGGTTGGTAAAATTACACGAGATAAACACAAATTTCAAAATATAATAGAATATGCAATACAAAGAGGGGCTGGTATTTAAATCACTAATAGCTATATTAAGGTTCAAAGATAATAATCATGTTTTTCAACAAAATATCAAAATTATATCGGTTCTACACTGGAACACACGTCATTCATATTTTTACTGACGTAGCGAGAAGCGAGACGCTCTAATGGCAAAGCAGATTAATAGGATTGACAACTAAGATATGGGAATTAATCATTCTAAGGTCGAAGTTATCTGGAAAACGCTTAACGTACAAAATAAGTTGAAACCGTGAATAAATTTGTCTCTTGCTTAAGAGTGATCATTGGTTATTCAGAATCACGGCTGTGGTTTTGCTATCTAAGAACCTTCAATGCATCAAAAATTATTTTTGTTAAACCACGATATTTAATGCATATACGCCAAAATTAAATTGAATCTCTCTCTTACCCTTAGTTCGAAATATTACATAGATTTCTATTGCATGTTTGTAGAAGCGAAGTCTGCGCATCACTATTCATTCGGCATGTGCTAATTGAGGTATACTTGTGTGACTCCATTTCTTATGTATTGCTTTATTCCGTCATGACTTGTGTGTCTAATTTTGCTACTTGTGTCTCTAATTTTAACAAAAGAAAAGTCACACAAGTATACCTTCGTTAACCTGTCTGGCTCTACAATACATTCGTGTAGTCCAAACCTCGATTAAAGTGCATCTCGTGATCCTAGCACATTTATTATTGTTTGTGATTCACTAGATATTCTCATGAAATATTTCCAAAATTTCAGTTGATTCTGAAGTTGCGTTTTGATGCTATGCTGCTCCATAGGCCACTGTGTTGTAATTTCTGTCCGTTTAGGGGCATAAAATGCAAAATTACGAATTTCTTCTAGAGTATATCGAATTTGCACGTATATAGCAAGCTAAAAACGTCATATAGTACAAGGGGAAATGTAATTGATGTTTTGGTTTAGTTTTTTTGTCATATACAATTTTGACACCAATGTTTTTCCAATACAGAATTTAATGGGGAATCTGAAAATCATGGGTGTCATTTTTTAAAATGTGTTCTTTGGGTGTTTTATAAGGTGGCAAAATTTGTACAGGGGTAAACAATAAAAAAGTGTTTAAATTGTTTTAAAATATATACCGATCTGATCGGTGGCTCATAAGGTTTCTAAAAAGGTATATGTCATATTTACGACCTATTTTTTTTAGTACAATAGGCTCAATACAGTTCAAGGTCATTATTTATAGAAGGTCCGATTTTGTTAAAACCGGTTTTAAATCGTTCATTGGGGCATACTAAATAAGAAAATGTATATAGATTTTATATGTTTCACCTTTCATAATGAGACTTACAGATATTACTAGTGATCTCCCATAGACCCCGTGGACCACGGCTATATTTGCCCTCTTAATTATCATCAAAACGTCATTGATAATGCGACATGTATATTTTCGGCTTCTGTACAGTAAGACAAACAATTTGGCACCATTTTTAAAACAAACTGATGAATCTGAAACTTTACCTCCGTGTGACCTTGAACCCGTGTTTGCCTTTAACTCTTGTACTATAACCCTCAGATAGGGCAAACTATACCTTTCTGTAATCCTTGACAGGTACTGAACAGGATGGTATACTTTTAAAACACATTTTGCCCCTTTTTATATTTTGACCCCTGTATAAACATTGCCCCCTAGAATATATCCAATGACACCCGTGATTTTTGGAATCCTCATACAATTTTGATTTAGAAAAACCTTGGTTGCAAGATTGTATATGAAATTTTCACAAAAATACAGTTCCACATGTACTAATAATTTATTGCTCACAACGCGTTGCTTTCTTAGCTACGCGTTGCTTACCCAGGCAATCAGAAAAGACAAAAAGCAACGTGCTTTATGATAGTACTTTGCGTTGCTTTCATGTTGTGAGCAATACGTTATGACATTTTTAGCTTGCCATCACGTAAGATTACGCACACATACTATACTTGGATCAACAGTTCTGATGATATAGAAAATTCAATTTCTTTGAGGTAAATCGGGGATGAGGTTGTGGATCACGAAATGGCCCTTTTAATTAATATTCCCGTTATGAAGAAAATTCTGTCAGGAAAATTAAAAAGAATTTTGCCCCATGGGTGAACATTAAAAGTATTTCGGAAAATTTGGGGTGAAATTCGTAGCAAGTTGTTCCTAACCACCAAGATCCTTAAAACAGAAATTAATTTGACTCTCATATTTCCTCCAGAATAGTAGTTTGGTTCCAGAGTACTTGATGGATTGATATGTTTAAAAAAGAACTCATCATTGTTTTCATTATATATAAACTAATCCAAACTTAAATACATATCACATTTAATATGGCAGATGATATACTCCATGACATACATGCGCTAGTCATTTCGTCATAAAATTAATAATCGAAAGTCACTGAGTTTGTGGATATCATATATCAAGTTCGGATTTCACACAGCAGGTAATCATTCTGATATGTCATATCGTATCTCACTAATCAATTGCAACTTCCAAGTCTCACATTATCGCGCCCTTTACCCTACTGAATTGGTATTAAAGGTATGCACACGTAGAGGTCTGTGTCCTGTTTTGTCTTTCGTTGTCCACTAATCCTTCGCGTTACTGTAGGAAAGGTCCGAAAAGTAGTATTATGGATCTCGCAAGGAATCGTTATTGAAAGTAACAAAGGAAAGAAGTTTGAATAAATCTTGCACTGGTAAGGGAGTCATGGGGCGTAGCCAGCCCGGTGGTTCCGAAAGGGCAAGATCCCGGTAGGTGCAACAAATGTCCAGATCACAGGCAGAAAATATCCCAGTCGCAGGGCAAGTATGTGCGTACATCCCTGTTTACAATCTAAATTATAGGGATTTAAAATAAATCCAAAAAGATTGTGATTAGGGACCAATCCATTTTTAGATTTAAATTTAAATCTTTTAGATTTAAAAATTCTAATTTATAAGATTTAATTTTAAATCTAAAAATGGATTGGTCCCTAATCACAATCTTTGGGATTTATTTTAAATCCTTGTAATTAGAGTGTACGTATATAGGTAATGCGTGTAAAATATATACTTGTCTTGTTATGTGCGTATGTACGTGCATAGGTATGTGCACATGTACATATATTGAGATCTGCGTATGTAGGGCCTACATTATGTACATACCTATGCAGGTAATTCATGTACCTATGTAGGACCTGTGTATATCCCTAACGTCCCTAGAAGGAAATCTGACAATCACCGCAAAAAATTGAGGTAGCGGTATTTTTGTTGTCATATCTAGGAGCAATTTCCCTCTAACGCAAGGCAGGGGTCCACTCCGTGATTTTTTTGTCAGGTGGGTTTTGAAGGTTTACAGGACGTTAGGGATATAGGAGCCGGCATATGCAGGGATTTGTGTATGTATGTAGCAATAATCATAACTATATGTAGGGAGGTACTTGACAAATATGCCCCTCCTATACAAAGACAGAGAACTGTTAAGCATCGCCCTGGCTGCTATGGTGAACAAGTAGGGAGAGACGACGTTGCGAGAGGAAAAGGCGCAAGAATATTGACTGCAGAAGACCTTCAGAATTATATTTCTGCCAAGAAAACAGGGAGACTGGGGTCAAATCAAAAAGTGTATACTTCAAAGATAAACTTAAAGACTGTAGCACTAAGGACATGTATCATATCGTAAATGAAACGTTTGAACAAAAAATGACAAACCTATGCCTGACACTGAATGTCCTTATCCTCTGTGCAATAATGTTTGGGAAAGTTTTGTAAAAGTTTGAGTCCAACAAAAATCGCGGTGCAGTTGCAATCTTGCGTACAAATAACCAAGGCCAAGGAGTCTGTCGTACCACAGGTGTTCCATGTAGACTAATTCAGGAATTTAAGCACGTTGCTGAGGCTCCATGTTAACTATTGTAAACAAGTGTTTCTCCTAACAAGTCAGTTCTTTAGATATTCTGCCAACATGGATAAAAAACAACATATTCTGAACTATTACCCTGTCTAACCCGCATAGTAAATATGTCTTTATCTGCAGGTTCTTTTCCAGGCAAACTTCGTCAGGCAGTAATTACACCTGTGTAGAAAAGCCTTCCTGATAAGAATATGTTGAGCAATTATAGACCTGTTGCTAACTTGCCTCTCATTTCTAAATTGATTGAGAAATGTGTCACTTCACAGATACTTGATCATGTTAACAACCATAAACTTTCCGAACCATTGCAGTCTACATATAAGCACTGAACAGTACTGAGACTGCGCTAGAATATGTTCATAGCGATTTCCAACATGCTATATTGATAATCAGAAGGCCATGTTCCTGATTATGTTAGATCTTTCCGCAGCGTTTGACACTGTGGACACTGATATACTGTTGAGGATCTGTGTGTGACTGGTTTTCATCCTACCTTAAGGATCCCTTAAGGATAGATCCTGCCGTATTTCTGTCTGCGGTAAACACCCTGACAATATACACCTGGAATATGGGTATCTCAAGGGTCTGTAATTGGGCCCTTGGGTTTGTATTTTACATTACACTATTGGTCGTATCCTCAGTCAATACGGTGTGAAATACCAAATTTATGCTGATGACATCCAGGTGTATCTGGATGTCCATCCCGTAATTCCAGGAGACACTGTGTGTATACTGTTCAAACTCACGTTGTGTCGCTGATGTTAAACTTCTTCATGATGTACAGCTTCAGTTGCTATCTGCCCATCTGATAATGTTGGCAATTTGGGGCGTTATTTTTGACAGCCAAATGTCAATGTCTAAACATGTGTCCAGCCTTGCCAAAGCTGTTAACATCAATGCGCACATGTTCATCAGCATTGCAAAGCATATTAGAAAAAAAAAACATAAAAAAACAAACAAACAAACAAACAACAATACAATGGAAAGACTTATTTTCAAATAACAGCATACATTACTGGGACAAATATACCAACTTAAAAATGCTAGTGAAGTAGGGGAAATTTAAACTAACACAAGTGTACTTACTCGAAGAGAACGCTATAACCTGTTAAAAATCAGAAAGCACTTGTAATTCGTATTCGAAATTGGATATTTTTGAAAGTATGTTATAGGGCATAACAGCTTCCGGCCGAGTTCTCGTGAACTGTTTTTTACCAGTCGTCTGGCTACTTTATGCAGCAGTATCTATAGGGATTTGTATGTTTTTGTAGGACGGTCGAGTTCAAAATTGTATATTTATTGTCCCTCTCTTCCCAAATGGAAAAACAAAGTTAACTTATCTATCTAGCTACCAGTCAATTAATCCACATATTTTCTCTAGAGCCATGTTCACAAGGTGTTGTATTTGTTTTGTTATTGTTGTATTTGTTGTTGTTATTGTTGCTTTGTAGTTTTGTTCCTATGAATTCGTACATAATCTTAAGTTACAGCTTCGTCCAATAATTTAATCTTGAAAAGCCCTGTCATTTAGAAATTTAAGAAAACATTCACAGAACTACTTTATCAAGTATCCGGTATTACTATGGGTACTCGAATGACACCCGCAACAAAATCATGCCATAGTCAACAATACATTTCACATGTTTCAGATGGTCCAATTTCCTTCCGGGTTTTCACTTCTCCATTAAGTGGATAAAAAAGGGAGGCATGGGGCTCGGTTAAGCAGATTTCATTTGAAGGCGGGGAGAAGCGCGCCTAAAATATCTAACTATTACAAAAATATCAGTTAAATCATACGTTACTCTAATGCCCGGCTCTTATGTATTGTAAAAACGTGTAATAAATGTTGATTACAACCTCATATCTAGTCTGCGAGAATTAACAAGGCGGTAATAAAATAAATTCCAGGACTAAATTATGCTTGATTGATCGCTTGTTTGCATGAGTGCAGAAGCTTGGTTGCTACGACTTTAATCAAGCAATCGATTTCTTACTGATATACATACTGTATGCTTACATTTCTACATGCCCGCAAATGCACGAGAGAAAACCTCAGGATATTGAGGAGTTAGTTTTTTAACAGTTTGTTAATGACAACAATTTTTGTTGTCGACGTATTCCATAAAAATGTTCAAATTTTCCACAAAATTAGCAATTTAAAAGACGTATAGTACACGTATAGTTTGGATCAGTAACATCACCGAAAAAGCGGGCATTTGAGGGAAAACCCACTCAGTCAGGAGATTATCGAGGTCGTAATCTCCACCAGAATGCCATATCCAAGATATTTCCGAAACCAGATTTTCGGAAGGTACCTTATACACTCTCCACTGCAATCCGAAAGCTGGTTCGTGATATGGATAACCGCACAAATCTTTTTGTGGGCTGTACTCTTACTTTTGTTCCAGATCAGAAATGATGTCACGATAAGTCAGGTGACTAGAGAGACAGAAATAAATGGACACGCTTTAAACATATTACTAGTATATACCGTGAACATCATACAAATACTCGAACAACCGCTTTCTTTTGACCTCTGAAATTTTCTTGGCTATAATATTTTGACATTGTGCAAATACATTGTAAATTGATGTAGAATAAGAAGTACTTAATTGTTAAAATAATTCTAACACAAAAATGGTGCAATTTAACATTTTCTACGGGTCATAAACCTTTCCGTTTTTAACTCATCTTTGACATAAAATAGAACAACATACAACGTTGTAATTTTCACAGCTTTAGAACTAAAGTTGTGGATACTTAAATACTTCTTATTCTGCACTCTTCAGATTTAACATGCACAGCTTTTTATATGTTAATTAAGCCAAATCACCATTGTAACTTCTGGTAAATTTTTAGCAATCCTGCCTGTTGATCCCGTCAATATTTCAAGAAAATTGCCTTATGTGGTTCTGCAAAAATATTTTACTGTATCTAAATAAATTTTGGCATATATTTTATAGGTTATTATTGCTGGAATAATTATTAAATACATTATTAAAACAAACTTGGTATGCCAAAGGTCAGGAGTCCCAAAAAGTGCCAAAACCTTCCCATAGTGAATTTTTTTTTTTTTTTTTTTTTAAGTAAAATATATCTAACATATTTGGTATCAACTGAAAGCTGGGTTCATTATCTTTAATTTACTGCAAAGATCATTCACATCGGTTTTGTATAGACCGAGCTACAGTCGTTTGAATCAAGTAGTCGGTTTTCTGCTCTGTCCACGGATTCGCATTGAAATGAACGGCGTTCAGCGAAGGAAATCAGTGTCCAGAAGAAAATCGGGCTATTTATTCACTGCAGATTCTTGATTCAAAAGACTGTAGCTCGGCCTATACTTAACCGATTGGAATGATCTTTGCAGCAAATTAAAGCTAACGAAATACGCTTTCCGCCGATACCACATATGTTAGATATATATTATTTAAAATTCAAAATGGCGGACACAATCAGGGTCAAGTTTTTTTTGACTCACCCTGTACTTCTTATTCTGCACTCTTCAGATTTAACATGCACAGCTTTTTATATGTTAATTAAGCCAAATCACCATTGTAACTTCTGGTAAATTTTTAGCAATCCTGCCTGTTGATCCCGTCAATATTTCAAGAAAATTGCCTTATGTGGTTCTGCAAAAATATTTTACTGTATCTAAATAAATTTTGGCATATATTTTATAGGTTATTATTGCTGGAATAATTATTAAATACATTATTAAAACAAACTTGGTATGCCAAAGGTCAGGAGTCCCAAAAAGTGCCAAAACCTTCCCATAGTGAATTGCATATTTGTATTGCTGATTAGGCTTATCAACCAATTTTGTTTAGTTTGTAATAATTATTATGTGAACATAACATGCTATCTTAAAACATGGTAATTGTCCATTATTAAGGTACCTTCTGGATACCATGTTCAGAATTACCCTTCAAAACAAGGAAATGAGCCAAGTCTACATATTATTTTAATTTATAACAACAATGGATTTCATTATGGAATTATTTTGTCAATAATTGAATGTGACCTCTTTTGTTGGGTGAGTTTATCTCCAAGTATTATATAATTAATATCTTTGTAGTGCGTTATAATCTCCAAGTTCGAAGGCGTTGTATATCAAAAATAAACGCTAAGGGCGACGAAAATAAAAACCCTTTTTTACGGGCCCACCGACCTGATTTTTTGTTTTGGCAGATGTTTTTGTTTTTAGTTTTTTCCCAAATCATTAAATCAGCCTGTTTAGCCCAAATTTTCAATTTTGGGGCAAATATTTTTAAGAAATTTTGTATGTACAAATTTTTCCTTTTTTCTCTTAAGTTTTCAGATTTTGGGCGATTTAGCCAATTTTGAGCTCCAGAAAAGAAAAAAAAATAAAATAAAAAAATCGCCCCGACGCCGACCCTACTCCAACGGTCCCGCGCCGTAAAACGGGTTTTCTTTTTTCGTCGCCGCATACGAATAGTATGCTGCTTATACCTTTATAGTTCCACGATAACAATTCCGTGGGAGTTTGCTTCAGTATAATCTCGTCTTTTGGAGAAGTCGGAGAGAAAGTTGGTCCTGTAGTATTCTGTACCTGTGATCTTTTGATAGGCTATGCAGCTTTGGCAAACAACTGTCCGGGATGCAATATGCAATCCATTAGTCCTCTCTGTTGCAAAACTTAGAACGACAATAATTGTCTTTGACACTAAATATTAATGCATGTTACGACATAAGTAATTGTGGTTCTTTTTCAGCACAATCATTCCTTACATCTCGGGTATCCACTGAACTGTTAAAATTTACTCTATCTGCAGATCAAAATTGCTACGACGTTTGCTAGTGAAGGCAATGATATTTAATTCATTTTTTGACTGTTAATCATGTGACCTATAATATCACATTGCATCGCAAAATATAGTCCATTACTTCACATTAAAGAATACACTGGCACAAAACGTATCTCGGCTGTTTTCGATCATTCTGCGCCCAAAGTCAAACTATTTTGATAGTTTTTTCAAAGATAAACATTTTTTGCATAGGTCTTGCCCGCTTTCATTTAAAACCTCGCTTATAAAATCGTGCAAAATGGCTGAGATAAGTGGTGCCCGAAAGACACACACCCCCAAACCAAAAATTGTCAGTTTTGTATTTTGTCAAATGGTCACTGTGTGGTAACAACGCAATAAACGTGTTTATTGAATGGACACACTGTAGGTTTTCCGACTGAATGAGCGAGAAGCCTACCTTGCAATATTAATTGTGGTCCGCGTGTTCGTGTCCCAGTAACACTGCAAGCCCCATTGCAAAATCCCAAAACTGCAACCTTTTGGTTTTTGGGGGTTGTGCGTCTGTCGGGCGTTCTAATCTCAGCCATTTGCTGAGCGCTTTTTACAAGCTAGGTATTAAAAAGAGCAAGACTAGGCAACAAAAATGATATAGTTTGAAAACTTCAAAAATTGTCTGCTTTGGCACAGTATTTATCGAACCATTTCGATATACTTTTGTGCCAGTGTCATGCACATCATGATATCATCTGGGAATTATCTATTGAAACATCATTTATTACTGCACATACTTGGAAAATCTGCACCAAACTTGAAATAAAGATACTACAACACCACGAGTAAAGCTAACATATGAGATACCTGCACAGTTGTGGCAATATTTATAGCCTTCGTCGATCTTAATGATAAAGGCTTAGCTTTCGGTAAGTAGCCCTAGCCGTGGCGTTTTGGTCGTTGGGTCCTTCGTCATATATAAATTAGCTTATTTGAACCGAGGGATTTGGACCTAAGAGATTCACGCATCGCCTGCTGCGTAACATGAAGAACGCTTTCTTATATTGGCTTATTAATTTATCCATAACAATACCGATCTGACCACTAATCACTTGAAGTGACCCAACTTGGACTCTCACGCTTTAATCTGGAACTCAATTTAACACTTAGTGACCAAGGGTTTTCACTCCCGTGGTGCCCAAGGGGTGGGGGGTTCCTTGGTACCCCCTAAGGAACCACTTTCCCGAGGGATTTTTGTACGAAATTTATACCATAAGTGAAGGGTCCATAAGAAGACCCCAAATCAGCAATATAAAAATGAAATTTTTTATTTGGGCTGCAAAGTAAGGGCAAAACATTGTTTTCAAAACACCGAAAATGGGCAAAAAGACGGAAATTCCAATGAGCCTTGCGCTTCATCAAACTTTTTGAAAACTATTTTATGTTGAACTATTCTAGAAACCCAAATTACTTAATTTTTAACACAAACCAGCAGTGTTAGGGAATCCGGTATTTTTTACGGGTGTTCAAAATCATGTCATTTTCCCATAGAGGTTTTACAGTACCGGATTTGGGCAACGTACCTATGAAATTACTTGTTTTCAGCACATAAGTGGCAATTATTTTTAATGTTACTAATAATGGTTTTACCTACATGTATGTGTACTTATATCAGCAAAAAATTTTGCTTTGGTTCTCGGTTTTCTTATTCTTATATTTAAAATATTCTCAAATAACTTTCGTTAGTGCCCAAGGTGGGGGGTTCCATGGACCCTCACTAATTACTCATTAACGGCTTGGCCGATTTAATTTTTTGGTAGAAAAGAAGCGCATTTAAAAGTCTGACCATTACAAAAATTTCGGCGCGAAAAACCCACGCGTAAATCGGCCAGCGCGAAAAAAATTTGGGTGGGTCCCTAGGAACGCCCCCCTTGGTCCTTATGTTAATATAGTATATTCATCACTTTTAACATCTGCAATCTGCTTGTCACCGTCTGCAATATGTTCCACAACTTCCACTTGCTCATAACCCGAGCAGCTTCCCAAGACAGAGAGCGGCCCACGTAAACTTGACAGTGCTTGCGGGTACTTTGCTCTAATTTTCCTTAAAATCGTCCAAATTGATTGGGAAAAAGATACGTACATTAGAAACTCTTGAATACCCCTGGCATTAACATCCCGTTTTTCATCGAGTGCTTTTATCTTTCCATTTAAATTATGAAATGTTACATTTTTGCACACTCCGTATAAATCACAAAATGCAAGCAGTCTACTGCTAACACTCACTTTTCACATATATATTATAGCAGAAAGATTTGAAGACACGAGCTGACAAAATTGACTAATTTATAGCAAAGACGTAGGCCCTACTATGAAAACAGAATCAATCGAGTGCATGAATACAGACGTTTTGAATATAAAGTTTAATATACAAAGTTTTGACCTTTGAATTGAAATTGCAATCAGTTTCAAGTTGAATTGATCAATAAGTCAAAAGGAAAGAAGGTCGTCATCAATGAACCAGATTTTGGACTCTTCCAATGCTAAGCGCAACCACGCAATGAGATATAATTTAACACTTTTTCATCGAATTGCTGAAATTTGAAAATTATATTATTTAAATACAAACATATACATAAAGCGACGTTTGATTTTTTTTTTGTGATTGCTCGAGACATCCCAGGATCCATCTGACCGACGACAGGGACATTTGGCGCAATATGTAACAGCATCTCGGCTGCGTCCGCTAGATAGATATACCACCCCAGGATTTCCCCCCGATACGCTAAATGCGAAACTTCCAGGTAATTGTTGTCTATCCTTCTCGGTCTTTCAGCGACAAACAAATTGTTAAGTCAGCACCTCTCGGGGTTAGGTATGGCCAAGTCGATGGGTAGGACGTGGTTGCTAGCTAGCTAGCCACTGCTATTAAAATCATCGCACCGGGTACTTTATAACGAATTCACCTTGTATTCCGACCACTTGGTAAACCGTGTTCTCAAAAAAGGTTTATTCAGATAAGGGTCTAAAAGGTGACATTTTTGTCGGTTTTTTTTAATACAGACGCCCTGTATTTGGGTACACTTTGATTTTAATTGAAATATTGCATGTATCCACAGTTGTTAACAGGTTTTGTAATCTATTATTTTTAAATCAGTAATAACCAGGTTTATTAGTCACCTTCTCAATGTAACACTAGTCTCGGATGAAGATAACGACCATTATTCAAAGCATCTGCCGTGGGATTCGACTGGAACCAATTCTACGTAGTTCGAGAATTGCTTTTTATGACATCGTAGACTGTGTTGAAACACAACTGACATAACAATTGCAAATTACTACTGCCCAAAAGATACCACTTTTCTGAAAGCGTGTGCTAATAGAATGTAGATAATAGGGAATAACATGCTCCACTTTTACTGAATACCAAAACAGTGTGATTAGTGTCAGACTGCACATCAATAATGCTTAATGCCCCATTAAAGCAACACTCTCATTAGCCAAAGGGATCACTTTTTGACATTGCATTTAGGCCGTTTCCAATTGTGGCGAGGTTAAAAAGGTATCCCCTTAGTAATTTTTTTTCAGAATCATTTCTATCTAATGGTAATGCAATTTACTATCAATATACCTAAAGTACAAGGGCTGTGTCAATAACAGTCAAAAGTATCAATACACCTGATATTTAGTTGCTACAACTTAAACGTCAATATGAAAGCTCTTTTGTAAAATTGGTTGAACACGTTCTCCTTCTTGTGAAAAAAGAAAACTGTTGTCAATAAAAGTGAATTGGTACATACCAGTAAAAAATATATGCACGCTGCCAAACGGACGCAAAGTGCATTTCCTTTTGTTTGCTTTTTGTGTGCTGAAGTGATAGCTTACTCAGGATTTCTGAAGGGTGCACTCATTTTTTCAAACACATCGTGGTTTTTACAGATACATAATGCTTGCTATGTATTAATCACGTGGGAAATACCTAAGCTCAAATTGAAGTCCGTGCATAGAATGTAAAAAAAAACAAAACAAAAAAAAGAAATCACAAATTTGTTATAAAATTTTCGGTATCCGGCATATGTTTGTTAAAATACGGTATCCTATAGCACTGTAATATTGCGCCTAAATCGGAAAATCGATTCATCTCTAACTTTGGAATTTAAGTATTGTGTAGGTGACTCGTTAGTTCTGGATATATTTTTTATTACTACACAAATTTATATTTTGAAATCTCTGAGTCAGCCCCGCCTTTAGTCTGACAGAAGTATTAAACATTAATTTTTAACATCCTTTACCTGAAGGAGGGGCAGGGAGGCTCTCCATCTTCTTAAGATCAATCTTTTAACAATTAGATCATCATTATAAAGAACGTGACGCCTTAGAATATTGGCCCATTACATACGGGCAGTCTGAAGATGTTCTGAATAAAAATTGAAAGAGCATGTGTTTAGCATCATGGGATCTAGCTTTAAATCTATTCTACGTGACTCTTTCCTTCCGCGCCAAATCAAAGGATCCAAATAAGAAGGCACAAAATGATATTGACGATTTTGAGAAAGAGTGAGAGATATTTCAAGAGCAAAAGAACGTTTGTGAGATTGTTTACTTATTTTGAAGAGAGATAGCGATGTTTAGAGGGTCGGGAGAAGTGAATGAGCATAAAACATTTGTCACATTCTGTAAATATTCTGGTAAAGAACTTCCATTTTACATGACAACAAAATATACTGTCTAGATTGTAAAACCATGGCATTAACACGGCCAGTATGAATGCCGTTCATTTAAAGAGACACTGGTACATGTGAACTAGTGCACTCTCTTGATTTTCAAATTGAATATTTTTTGCATGGTTGTAAAGCTGTATTACATGGCCCTTACCTGAAATGAATAAGCCCCAATCAGCGCGCTTATTGTAAACAAAACGATTTTTATAATTAATGACTCCGGCGACATTTACTCAGCAGAGGACGCGCGAATGGCCGGTTTTTTTAACACCGAAAACTCGGTGAGTTGATTCCTACGGCATCCACTGTTTTCATCGTCGGTGACCTTTGTGGTTTAAATATCTATGAGTACGCGTTGATATATTCATGTAATAGCACACTGTTGATTAAATACGGCAAACTTAAGGTTAGACTACCAATTACCTGGATGTATTAGCATCTCTAGCCCCTTATAAGCAAATATTGGCAATTTTTGAAGAAGCGCCCCACTTTTTCAAATTGATAGTTTTGCACAGTGACGTTGGTATTGTCTAGGAAACTATACCTGCGAACAGAGTGCTAAAAAATGCGGATTATCATAAATAGGCGATTTTGTACTTAGAATTGGATCCAGATTGGACTTAACGGCTGAGCTGGAAAATGCTACTTTTATGCATCCGTCCTGATGAAATAGTGCCACCTCGCAAATAACCTCTACTTGACTGGCCTGACCATAAAAAAACAACTAATGGGATGCGCGTATACAATACATGGCGCTATTTCCCGCTATTGCACAGTAGTGGCCGTTTCAAGCACTTGAATTATTATCGGGATCCCCGATAAATATTAGTTCTAATTACAAAATTCCTTGCGTTTTGTACACTAGACATTTTCGAGCTTAACCATTCACAGTATAGTTTACTACCCGTTACCACTGGCCACCGGTAAAAATCTCAAAATTTTTTGAAAATTGGGGGGCGGCTCTTCAAAAAATGTGTCTAATATGCTTTAATGTTCCATCTGTTTTGGGTATGTTTTTTATGGTGAAATATATCTCTATTCTCCTATCTCTCTATTCTGCCAATGGCCTAGACTAAGTCCTTTTGCGGTCATTGTTTGTTTTCATGAATCCGCCTTTTCCGGACTAAAATTCATTAATAACTAGAACATAGACCTGTTCTGGAACGAAATACAACCTTGGCCAAGATTCACTATTTTTCTATTTTTCTTAAATAATTTTTTTTTTTTTTTTTTTTTTTTTTTTTTTTAGTGCAACACGTGAACACTAGTGACTAGTATCTAATTGATATTACTGCGGCGAGTAACATGAAGACGCGCGAAATTTCGCAGTCGGAAATTAAAGGTGTGTGTTCCGATTTACTGTATCTGTTCTCCACTTATATGAGACATGGCACCTTCATACACTTACCATCATTAAACGTTGGAAACGAACTTGCGGTTTTATAATGAAGCAATAATGCACACGAGGCGATCCGGAACAATCCCCTTAACTAGTTCGTCTTATGAAAAACACTAATTCAATTCCTTAAAAAATCACTGGGTAAATTAAACCGAAATCTCAAAAATACACGTTTTCCAATAATAGGGGGGGTAGGCATTCTTAGGCGACACTCTCGCTAATAGATCTTCTTTGTACTTTAGGTCTATTATTACCATAAGCGAATAAAATTATCCCCAGACCAAGGCATTATAGCTATACTTCCATCATATCATAAATTACGCCATACGACGGAAGACAATTCGTCTGACGGGTAACATTTCTAAGTTATTTTTTTAAACTGATTAAATCAGAAATATGCAAAATCGATTCATGGACGCGTTTTGGCCGAAAGAAGCTTATTAAATAATACAGGTTGTTTTCACAATACTTAAAGGATAATACACGAGTTACTCTCCGGTCGTGGCTGAGAATTGGCTGAGGGGCGTAGCCCCGAAGCCATTCTCAGGCCACGAATGGAGAATACGAGTGGTAATATCCGACTTAGCACACATCTGGAACGTCACCCTATTGCTTTTTTCGCTCCATATTTTGCACGAATGGAGTGTTTTTGAAGTTAGTTTCTCATTCACAAGATAATCATTACCGATTAAAGCCGGATAAGGTATTCAAAGGTTGGTAGGAATGGGTGTGAATTAAGAAGTATTTAGAACGCCATACTGGACAAAACATAATTTCTGTGATTTGTATATGATGAATTTCATTATTGATCGCATTTTCAAGTCCCCCGCATCAGCAGTTCGTACTGCAGATTCATTGGTATAGGTGCGTATTTGAATGTGTTGTGAACATTTGCGTAACAGATGTGTAACCTTTAATTTGATACTCGCATTGACTTCATTACCCTGTTTGATACTATAGATTTAGGATACGCTATGATGCAATTACCGCTAAATGTTGTAACCTAGAATACAAAGTGGGATATTAACCCCGTATCTGTGAATTTACCAAGCTAAATGCACTTGCAACGTGAGGATGCCTTGTAATATATTTTAGTGTATTCTGAATCATGGATTTCGTTGTTCAAAATGAAAATAAACCTGAATGTGCATGTATATAATCCAAATCTGAAGTCTAGGGAGATTATGGATTAACCGCAAGGATGAGGGACTGGTTCTTGTGATTAATCCCAAACAGCTGTTACTCAGCTAAACTGGGATGTGGTTTCTGTACATACTATGTATCCATAACCAGATATCCATTACATGCCGATGGCAAATCATAATTCGGGAATAAACTGATCGACTACTGGCTCTATATGGGGACAAAGATTCATCGGTAGCTTGTGTTATTTTTGCTCCCTGGTATGCCAAGTTAATAGGAACTGGTAGAGTGTGAAGGTGCGTGGCCTCGGTTTTTTCCATATTAGGCCAAATAAGTCGGCTTTACGCTCGCATACAGTTTCAAATCGCCATTTTTACCACATTCGTTTTTTTAAGGTCACTTTTTTTCAATTTATTTAATCTGTCCGACTAAAACTGTCCTCGGAAAAAGTTTCATACGATACCCACTTTAAAATTTTTTAGCAGGAGACAATTTTTTTATTTATGACATACACCCACGAACAGCCTAACCCTAAAAACCAAAATTAAAACAAAATGGTTACATGTACAACATAAAAACCTGTGTAGCGCATGCCTTTTGACTTAAAAGTTGCAACGCGAGAGATTTGAAGGCACTCAAATATTGCGTCATAATAGTATTTCATGGATAGATTAGATAACTCAATTAGAATTATCTTACCTGATTGTATTTCCGCTACAGAAATGCCTTAAAGAGCGAAAAAAGAGATTTTGATTTGATTATATTTCAATTGTAAAACATAGGCTGAATTTTCTATTTGCTCCTATACGGAAATTAGAAATTTTCACAATTGTTGTACCAAAGAAACCTTTCTCAGCTAATCCTTTTAGATGGGAGATTTTTGATGGAAATCCTTACATCAGGGCAAATCAGTACTGTTGATTTTTTAAAGAACGCCATGTGAAATCTCTCGTTTCACCTTTAATTGGCTCTATAGAAAATCATGCTTTGATTTTTCTGTCGTTCACGACAGAAAATCAAAGCCTACGAAATTATCATCTTCTTACATCAAGACTGTGTATTCAGCTTAATTATTCACTCATGTGTGATTGAAATATGTTGACAGCATTTAAAATAATGCAAACCTAAGGTTCGAAAAAAATGGGGCGCTGCTTCCAGAAATGTCCTCTTTTTAAATGAAAAAAAATGGGAAATCTTACGGTCCGCATCTTTTCCTATGAACAAACTGAAATTCTTGCATATACTTTACACAAATTTACATACGAAAAAATACTTGATTATGAGTAAGCTTAGATCAATAACAGGGAAACACAATGAAATACCTATAAAGAAAACGCACAAAAGATACAAAGAAACAGCAAGTTTCTGTTAGAATTTTGACATTAAAAACAATACTGAACAAAATATTTTAGGCCTAAGTTACACGATACAAAAGTTTGAAGGAATAATGAACTAAAAGTAATCAACAGCATCAATATAATATCACACAAGTCAATTTCAAAATTCCAACACAAAAATTTACTCAGTTGAAAAGGTATTGAATACTCCAAGTCATCCAATCAAAGAACAAGTACATTCTTGTGAATTCATAACTTCCACTAGAAAAAATAAACAAACACACAAACTAAAAAGAACGAACCAAAAATAACTCGTTTGTATGGGTATCACATCGTTATTTTCATGTGATTTTATCAAACGCAAATCTATTTCTAAATTGTGCTCATATGTAATACTGCTTTGTAAGTGTTTTTCCTGCATTGTTTTACGCGAATGGAGAGAAAGTATCCAATAAGACGCATTCGTAACTCTGGCCGAAAGCTCGCTTTCTGAGTTACGAATGGCTGTTATTGTTACTTTCGCCCTTCGCAAAATAATGGAGCGAACAAACAATAGGTTACTCACAGAGGTGTGGTTAATTAAAAAATTCGGTAACGTAAAGGTCGTAATTCGTGGTCCCGAAAATGATTGAGGCCACGATTCAGTACCATTGCAGTAAGATAGAATGTCACACTATGTTACTTCCAATTGACACTTGTAACCTTTACCTCAAGCGAATAAAATTGACATAAGGACCGGAACATGTTTGTGTCCCACAGCTATTGGCAATCGCGATAATCTGATTCTTGTCAGCCCAGTTTCTAGTTTCAGATAATAGAACAAACACTCGGAAATAAATAACCATACTTAATTTCTCAGGATAGTTTCCTAATGTTGTGCGCCAACCAAACTTATCAAAGGTCCCCAAGTATTCCTCCTTTTCTCGTTGACTAATTTGAGATAAAGGGGTAAATTTTGTACAAGTTTCCAAATTCTAAAATGTTCTAATTGTGTTCCATGTTACTAGCTTACTTTGGTCCATGTAATAATATTAAAAAGGTAAGTAAGCCATATCTACGATTTAATGGTTTATTAAAGTGATTATCTTGTATGAAATCATCGGCACATATATAATGAAAGATCCTAAATCACACGTACCAGAGTTTTTCATGGCCATTGGGATATTCCTTGCGAAAAAATTCAATTTATTCCGTAAAATGTACACAACTGTACTGCAATCATGAAGCTACCATGTTTATTCCCTGTGGTATATTTCAACGCCGCATGCAATACGAAACCTAGCCTACGAAAATATATCACGTGACTTAAGCAAGTTTGCCTCACAGCTCATCATTGTGTACTTCTTTTGAGTTCCCAAAGGATAGGAGCGAATCGTTTAAGAAATTTTTAAGCCAAAAAAACTACCTTTTTAAAACCTCAGTGATTTGAGAAAATGTAAAGAGGGTGATTTAGAATACTCATTTGTTATTAACAAAAGTTTTAGTTGGCCTAAACCTACAATTCCGTGAACCGGTTCGTGACTATTTAAGAAATAAAGGTCCAGATTTTCATGTTTATGGGAGAATAATGTGTCCGAGGCAAGTAAAAACATGACTACTGGGCGTGCGAAGCCGAGACCCATTATTTCAAATTGTTTACTGCCGAGGACACATTATTCGACATAAAAAACATTGACATCGCACCCTTTAATTTCTATTCTATTACCGTAAGAAAGGAAAATATACCAGAAAAACTGGCCATTTCTTACTAAAAAACGTCACAGTTTTTACGTCCTTTTAGAAGCGCGAGCCTTGTCTTCCCGCGTAAATGTTTAGCGTGTGCGCCTTGTAGCGATGGTGGCACGCGCCGAAAGAATGTGCGCTTTGCATCACGCATTAGAGCGTAATCGCGAACCATTATTGCATACTAATGGGCTAACAACCAATCAAGAGCGCGCCTTTGAATACTGGGCAGTAGAGGTCATAGAATTATAGTTTTTATCGCAGTCGCACTATAACGCCAAGAGGACTGCCAGCATCGTTTACCACACTTTTTCAATGTGAATGAATTTGGCCATGAATACAGGTTTTAGAACGAATTTGGGGTTTATTCCGTATTTGAAATGCGTGGTTACACTATTTGGCACTCACAATCCCGTACCCACTATCTCTATAACAATTGGCCACACAACAGTATTTGTTGTATATTAGGCTAGCGGGTCAATGATCTATAGCGTTTACAAAGGTGTCCGCACCCCTAACAAGTACATAATTTTGCTAAATAATTAGTTAAAATTATGCACATCAGTTTTCTAGCGTGTTTCACTTCTAGGTATGGTTGGCTCATTTCTTGGAAATTAATTAAAATGTCATTTCCTTTTTTTTCCGGAATATCAGTGACCAAGAATTTTACACCAGTTCCATTGACTCCGCAAATAATGGTTACGATTGATAAGTATATCCGCCCGTTATGAATAGGAGAATAGGACAACGGACCTCAGATTCGCTTGGACTGCAAAGCCATTGGTATTGTCCATGACGTTAACATGCTTTTGAATGTTTTCAAATCATGTAACGGAATTCTGATTGGCAAGCTATGACCTAACATCATAACATCTTGGTGCCGAACCAACACCCATAACTTATCATATAAATCTGGACACTCTTTTCTATTCAATTACAAGTTTGTTCGGCACGGTTCAAACCGCATTTCCATATAGGTAGAATGATTTCCGTTTCGGCTATGAACACAATAAAATTGCATAGAAAAGGGGTTACGCTGCAAGTGTTACGGGTTTGGTTATGCACCAGGTGTTAGGTCACAGTTTGCGCAAATATTATTTTTTTCTCATTGGCCATGGATCAAAGGAAAAATTGTTCAATTGTGATTACATACTTCGCATAAGTAAAACCATTTTATTTCCACTATAAAACAATAATAAACTTTTTAGATTCCATTTATGTGTTATGGCATTGTAAAGGTTGACATTTTCATGAAATGACTAAATGCAATCTCAATTTCTTTTCTGAATATCATGATCAAGGGACAGACACTATGCCTGCATTGACTCAAGTCAAATAATGGCATTATTTACAAGTAACTCCACCTGCTATCAGCGGACAAAGCACGTCAGATTCCCCTTTGTTTTTATTGGAACTGCGAGCCCTCTGTAGCTCTTTGTTTACTGTCCCCGCAGTGAATAGATTGTCAGGAGTTTCTAGACGGTTTATACCATGCACCCCAGTTTTGGGGAGACGTTTCACATAGAAGTCTCAAGTACGCAAATGAGGTAATTAGCCCTTTTGATCCGTCATGCACTGTATGATGCTGTGTATCAGTAGCGTAGGACGAATCAAAGGCAACTCCTTTGTATACTTGGGACTTCAATCTGAAACGTCTACCCAGATTTGGATTGACTGCCGCTTTCGCAGATAAAAATAACTTTGAGGTTCTACTAGTTTCAATAATTTTGACTGTCAAATTAATCATTTTACTTGGACAAAGAAACTACTGTGAACAAAACTCCACGGTGACATGTTTCTTGTACGCCTGTTGGACCTAACCTTTTTGTGCAGAACCAAGGATCCATAACTTACTGCGGACCTCTTTTCTATTCAATTTCACCACCAGATATTTAGAAAAATACCAAAAGAAGGTGGGTCAAGCGACCTATGCTAACCACACGGTAAATTGAAAAGAAATGGGGTTACGCGACCACTTTACTGAAGTTAAGTTTTGTTTCTGCACAAAGATATTAGTTCACGTCTGCCAAACAACTTTTCTTTCATGATGTTTTTTTTCCGCTTTGCTTCCTTTTCGGAAAAATGTGAAATATATGGTCAAAGTTAATTGAACGCACAGTAGAAGCTTAAGATGTATTTATTCTTGAAAGAGGAGAGTATCTGCGCTTGGCGTCATGAAAAAAAATAACTCGATCTGATCTGTGATGATCACCTGAAATCCTTTTTACTGGAAGTACAGAGCCATGTTTTTACCTATACAGTTGAACAGTATTTGTAGTGCTTTATCCTCTGCATAACCGACAAATTTACTGGATATCAACAGGGCTATTTTTTCCTAGAGTCCAATTCTCATGTATACTACTGGTCGCTGATATTTAGGAAAGACATTGTGATGACATTTTATTCATTGTCAATCAAATGTGCAACTTTTTGGCACTTGACAAATATCCCAGAGTATTGAATGCTATAATTAGACAATATTAACCGAGCAGAAATCAGTTACTTCGCCGATCTGCGTAACCAATGTCCTTATGCCAAGCATCTTTTCTCTTTGATCCCAGGGAGTAATCATGAAGCCTGGGTTCACCTACGTTTCCCTTTCGAATAAGGATGAAATATTTGGTCAAAGAATGTGAACATAATATGGAAACCTCTACTTTATTTATTCCGTAAAGAATTGTGTTCCACGTCATGAACAATAGCTTAATCTAAATGGGGTATGGTATAACACCTGGAATCTTTTCAAGTGCATGATAATAACAATGGCTCTAGCAGTTCCAGTGAAAAAGGAATCTGTGGAAGTGTTTTGGTCTTCTACATACCGAGCGAATTTATTTATCAATACCCCCATTATTGCTGGAGTACAAGAATCATGGTGTACACCCCGTGTCACTATCTTTAGGGCATGACTTGAGATGCACATTTAATTCATTTTCTCGAGATGTGCACATACTAGAAGTGAGAACACGCGTAGAATTGCTTTCTATAATTTTTAGGAATAGATTTCGGAAGAATTATGTACTTACCAGGGGTGCGCCACCTCGGTCCTTATCCCCGCATCTTTTTCGCTTTGGCCTCATGGCCTAGAATTGAGCCACCGGTGGACATCTTGGTCTACCGAAGACATAGCATTCCAGAGACACTGTTTAACCGAAGTTTGTATCCCGTTGCACGTTTTAGAGACATGCATCCCATACGCGTAAATACAATGAGCGCAAGTAATTGGCTTGATTCTGTAGTCTGTTATGTTCCACTGATCTCTATACAAGGATTGAGAACCCTGGGCTCGTAATTGACACTGGCACTGATGCCAGTTGGTCCTGCCAAAAGAGCCCAAGCAGGTGGTTAGAGCCGGTCATTTATATATACAAAATTGTTTCCCATTGAATGTGGGATATCGACTAACGACTTCAGATCAAGCCAATTCATGAGCTCATTGTAATTTGCGCGTATGGGATGTCATGTCTCTAAAACGTGCACCGGATACACTTCCGTTAAACTGTGTCTCTGGAATGGTATGGTGTTCGTTAGACAAGATGCCCGCCCGTTGCCTCCTTCATCAATATACAATTACTGTTGTGTAGCCAATCCAGTTTATGAAGATCAGTTGGTTATGTCGCTTATCCACATTCAATGGGATTGTTGATAAATGACCGGCTCGTACCACCTGATTGGGCTCTTTTTTGGATGACCAATCTGGCCGTCAGTGCCTCATTACGAACCCAGGTTTCCAATCCATTGTATAAGATCAAGTTCGAAACCCACTATGCGCGGTTCAGCAATCTACGTACTTTTAAAATGTACCGAGTAGCGCTTCTTTGTATGATGAAGATTTTCCCTTTTGTTTAAAACTCTATTTCTCAGAACCCAGGCCCCTCATTTTTATACAAATTAGGCACAAATGTTGCCTTTTTTGAATAAATTATCATATTTAAAGAAACGTTAAATTAAGCTGTGTTTTTTTAATTTCAATTGTTAAAAGTACACGCGATAGTCTTTCAGACAGAACTTGACTAACCACCGATCTTCTTCAATTGGTGAATGTGAAAGGACTAAACATGGCTTGTGGCAAACGATAGCGTAAATACTAAATATGGGCGGCTTCGTTTTAATGTTCTACTGCTTCGAGAGGAGTTAAGCATGAAAATTGGTGTTTTCTTCGCAAGGAATACTCAATGACCCATGAAAACCATCTGGGTAGTATTATTTAGGGATATTTCATAATGTGCCGATAGATTCATACAATACATCCTTTAACTATATCCAGCATTTAAATGCACTTTTGAAATAATAAAAAAATCAACAGGAGGCTGAACCGCGCCGTGTTTTTTAGGGGGAAATGCCTCTAGAACTAACAAGAAACAATAAACGATGCCCCTTCTTTCGGCAGGTTTCCTCTAGGGACGTTAGGGAAATGGAAATAAGGTTCACGGTCAATTAGGGTAAATGTCCGTGTGTTCAGTTGCGTGACGTAATCAGACCTTTGCAAAATGGAGGGGGGGGGGGGTCCCGCGACATTTTCGCAGGGTGAATTGGAGACTTTTTCCATAGACAGTGTACAAATGATCAGTTCATTTGGGTAGGTGGGGGAAGGTGTCTGAGCGGGGGTGCCTTGCCCTGACCCCCCTCCCCGTCGGCCACGTCACATATTTGTGTTCGTTTATTGTGATAAAACTGAAAGGGAAGGCAGACTGACAAGGATTCAATGGTGACCTGAATAAGGACGTGAAGAGGATTGCCTCCAAAAACCCCTACCCCTGTTAGGACGGAATACATACCAAGACTTTCCAAGGAAATATCCTAGAGATCTCAAGAGTATACCACCCTATTGGCAACAGGATGGAGACGGGTGCTCCCCACTTACCCTTAGATCGACGGCACTCGCCTTGTGCTATCATGTGCAGAGAATGCTGCCCTGCCATGGGAAAATCAACCCCATGAAAGAAGCTTGATCAGCGTTACAATGCTTCCCGCTGGTTTGTATCACAAGTTAGGTCGCCCAACTCAATAATGCTAACCGACCGCCGTCGAAGTGTCGAGCCGAGAATGCAAGAGCGTAGCTCCCAAGTGTCTAATGTGGAAGCACCGCGTTCCGGGCAGAGACCTGCTGCTAATCGCCTTAAATGGTTTAAATGCCAGAGAGTTTATAAGCAAAATCCACCCCTTTGAAACGGTCTAATGGAGTTTAAGAGAGTCGTCTTGTGGAAAGTAAGACTACTCTAAACCAAAGTAACATCAATGGTATTGAACCTGGTAAGCATATTATACCTGGAGCGGACCTCTAGGGGCTGAATGGCTTGTCTGGACAGAACCGGAATCGTCGATCTAAGGTTCCTTGCAGAAGTGGGGCAACATGGAAGCAGATCAGGACACTATTCTGTGGTTGTGGAACAATGAGAAATCTTGGCCTGCACACTGTTGGAGCCATAATGCACAGCCAAGGACCTTGCGGAAATCAGTGAAACAGCCAGACATAGTACACACCTCTGGCTAGATTTAGATTATATTTGAGAAACCACTGTTTATGGGGACACGATAAGAAGAAGAAACTGAAAATACATATTTAACTAGTTCAAGTAAAGTCATGCATAGTATTTAATTGATTTGTTCGTTCTCTAATGAATAGTTGTTACGAACATCACTGATACGCTAAATGTTTGGTCAGGATGCAGTATCAATAGACCTTAAACCCGACTTTTTGGTAACTTGTCTGAAAGCGGTTACCATGACAGTAAATGACATCAATTAAGTAAATTCTCTTAGGTGTATTTTTGAACTGATTCTGTTTAGGTACTCTGAATTACGGCAGTAGGGGTTTGGGTACACGCTGAACTGTTAGATTTTAAATCGTTGTCTATTAATGTTTTCAATTTAAGGATGTTAATATGCATACTTGAAGAGGGGTAAAAATGGGAAGGACATTAACATGTGATTTTAACAATCCATATATTTTTTCAATCACTCTAATGCTTTGCAAATTTAGCTGAGTCCTAGGGTTCGGAACTTTTCCTGGGGACTGAAAAAAAATCTTGGGGAATTAAAGAGTCCTTACACAAACAAAGGGTAGTGCAGCATTTTCATTTCATTAGCATTGAGTCAATGGATGACCACAAGTTTGTAAAGCGAGATTAGCAAAACCATTTTTGGTTTTATTATTGAAATGATCAAATAGTACTCTTGAAAAATGTTGTAAGAAATCTTTACGATAGTGATCATTATTTACGACGGGGTTGGAGAAATGTAACTTTTTTGGGCGAAAGTAATTCGCATTCCCCTTTCGCTTCCGTCAAAAAAAAAAATCGGTTACGCCCTAATTTTATGAAATGTTTCCTTTTAAAGGTTAAAAGTGCTTGTTTCCGATTTAATGTCTATTGTTTTCTCTATTCCTTTGAGATGGATTTGAGGCTCAAATTTCAGCCACGACAATGAGAAAGAAATACCTGGGGCCTTTCTGATATCAAATCAATACTAATTCCTGGTAAATCAGGGGGGTAGCAAGACGATCGGAAAAACGCACCACATAATTTTCTTCCCTTGCAAGTTCCCCTCTCGATTACAATTATTTTTCGTATCCGCCTCAATCCTCCTTTCCTTCCCACAGTTTGTTCCCTTGTGGTTATGGTCAATAACAATTCATTTAAATAGTTGAATTGTACCTGGGCAGTAACAAATGATAAGTGCCACAAGCACATCGAGGCAAACTTATATAGGTTTCAAAGCTCTTTTGAGGGTGAGGATAAAATGCGTTTTGTGTATAGTAAGTTCTCTCATAAAACTTGTCAAACTTCTAGAGTAGATTGAATTTAGTTCCTCTTTTATTTAAGATGTGATAAAATTTAGATGTGAAAGTAGTCATCATGGTAAAATGGTCAGAGTATAGACTGCTTATGTACACGGATTTGCCTTAGGGTACTAGGTACAAAATGCGAGTTGTAAGCCTATATGAATGAGGGCATACTAGAGGGGAGTTTCAATCAATCCACAAGTGGCTTAAACGTCATGTTTCTCGTGAAAATAACGTATAAAAGTATTTGATGGCTGGCGATGGGTTCAAGTGCCAGCTATACCTCCATATTTCTATATCACAGTGTTGGGGAATGGTTAAATGATCCTGTACTAGTCGATGTTGAACATAACAAATGACTCATCATTCATGGAAATTATGACAACGATCTCCTTTGAGTCAATTTGGATTGGAAGGAAAATTGATGAAATAATCACTCATAACGGATACACGAGATGGACGAATACGTGGATCAAAGTCCGACAACCGCCCTAATAGTTTGTCGCTAATGAAAAAAAAAAATAATGCATCGCCAGCAACCCATAAGAAATAAAAAAGAGAAAAACTAGCAATTACTGTGTTCAGACTCTCAAATAGCAAGTTGACATGAAAAGAACCTAGTTATCATCTTGTGACAGCATTATAGGTAACATGCTCGTACTGGCAAATATGTATTGAATAGCAAAATACTGCCCAATGGCTATAAAAAACATAAACAGTTTTATTTTATGAATTAGAGAAACAATATGTGTACATTTGTAAATCATAAAACAATAGGCTAGAGAGAAGAATGTCTTTCGGAAGGATTGTAAACATGAACCAACAAGGAGGTGCTAGATAGTACGAAATGCACTTTAAAATTCCTGTATGTCTGTGGGCAAGTTATAAAAATCTACCCTAACATCTTTAGATGCTGGACAAACATTGCACTCACAATATTTAAAAATATAGTCGAAATGAGAGAAACCAGAGTTCTCTGATATATGTATTATCTAAAAAAAAATAAGGTTTCTTACATGCCATGATTGTTTATACTCATAAAAATGACTGAAACCAAAAAACAAATTTATAAGGATATTGTTAAAGGGTGGGGGTGCCTAGGATACGCATAATGATCTACTTAACGGGCCGAGGATTTTAATTTTTTCATGAAAAGATGTGCGTTATCCAAGAAAACAAATAAAAGGAATTACGAGTCGGAAAAAAGAGTGAGAAAGTGAAAACAAAAGGCGGAGTTTGATTTACTGTATTACATTATAAAACCTATAGGGCTATTTCATCTATATTAAAACAATATAAGTGGGTTCTAGGACCCGCACTAATATCTAATTAACGGGCCGATGGATTTTAATATTTTCATGACAAAGATGAGTATCTTAAAGGTTAAACAAATTAAACGGCATAAGAGTCGGAAAAAAAAGTGTGGAAAGTGACGAAAAACAAATGGCAATTTTGATGTATTATATTTCAAAATAATATAAAAACAATTCAAAACTAAAACATAAAATGGGTCTCATATTTGCACTCCATATAAAATTAGAAATTCAAAATTTTTGATACCAAAGTAAAATGATTCTATTCACTTCTTTCAGATGGGGATATTTTGTATAGAAAAATTTTACATCAGTAAAAAAATCATGGCTTTTCAAATTTTTTAAGGCACTTGGATATATCCTTGCACTTTAAATGAAACGCTGCATCAGTGAAGATGTAATGAGATTGTGGCGATAGATGGCGAGTCACGAAAATGGATAGAATAAGGATTGGAAGAATCAAAGGGTGAGAGGAGCGTGTGAGATATTAAAAAAGGACCAGAAAAGGAGGTTAAAGAAGTATGGACGGTTTTAGAAGTGGCAAGAATAGTTGGTTAAAAAGAGTTTTGGAGGTTTACGGACGAAGTAACTTATATGGGAGGCAGCCGAAGCGAAGGTGAATGGACTGTGTAAAGGATTATAGACCGTATTCAATATGACGTCAGCCACCAGACATGTTGGTGGACAAGATGCATACATTCCAGGACTACAATACATTCAGCTGTCAATCAATCCATGTCTTGTCCACCAACATGGCTGGCTATTGAATACGGTCTATTTGAGAGAGTGAGTACTTGGCGTAGGATTAGTCAACCACATTGATCCCCTATCAAAAGGAGATAATGATGAAGATAAAAAGGAAGAAATTATATTAATTTCGTGATTAGTAGCCCTTTAAATTAGTCAACCTAGTACAAGCCCATGCGTTAATTAACCTAGTACTATCTAGTATCTATTAGATGCAATTAATAAAGAAAGAAGTATGCCTAAATGGTTGTAAATTGTTTTCACATTTGCTGTAATAATTTGATATTTAAATGTATGCACTCTTTTTCATCACTTACAGGAGAAGACCGAATGTTATATTAGTCTACTATGGCGGCAGCAATCGCAAAGAAAACAATCAAAAGTCCAACTCGTCACGTACCTACTCTAACAACGAAGAGTTCTACGGATCTATTGCCGTTGGAAATGAGACTAGGCACAAGCAAAGAAGCGGTAAGTTGGTGATATTGTTGCTTTGTCGTTTATGCTTTGTTTTGTTTCAGACGGTGGCCTCAAATTGTTGCAAATGGTATATTTTTAAATGTAAGTTCAGTTGCTTTGCGCATTACATTGGCGCTTCTCTGTTTTTTAGATATGTATGTATGTATATATGTTCCTGGCGATATGTATGTATGTCTGGCGATATATATGTATTTTTCAACTGAAAAAGTCATATTTGAATAGATGTATATTAACACGTTAATATAAATATGCTCTGGGTGCCATACAAAAAAATCGTGTGCCGCTCGATGGAAAGCACCCCCCCAAATTCTACAAATGGGCAAAAGGTCCACTTTTTTGCTGAATTTTGTTGATAAAAGGTCCAAAATTTAGAGAAATTTTGACAAGAAAGTCCACTTTTTAGTGATTAAATGTTCAAAAAGTCCAAAAGTGGCCATTTGCACGTCAGTAAATAGCATCAGAGGGCGAGGTGGCCGAGCGGTCTAAGGCGCTGAACCGCCAGCAGAGTATAATATTGATCGAGCGGCCCTAGTTGGAGCCCCACGAGAGTCGGGTTTCTTGGTCATACTCAAATAGTTCCTAAAAGGTCGGAAATTGCATAATTGCGCAGCAGTGTGATTATGGAATTTCTCCTCGTTCCCACCCATTGCGTGAAATGTGCAGGTGTACGCAATGGGTGTCTGGCGCCTCATAGTTCGGAGAGTCATGTTAAAGGTCCCAGGAAATGAGATGATAAACCTAGTCAAAATCTTTACGGGGCATTCCATTCCAATAAACAGGGCCACAAAAAGAATACACTGCCAGTGACATCATTAGTGAAACTATTGATTTTCAGTCAGTGCCATGAATAGATTCACACCAGTCACCTGGAATTTTCTATTACTCTCTGAAAAATCAATAGTCACTAATGATGTCATCACCAACCAAAATATTGAATGCTTTCTCGCCCCTACTTGTAGACTTGACACAAACCACATCAATTCTATTTGCATTTCCTGGGACCTTTAAGCTGTTGGTTCCGTGTATCAGAGAAGGTCATGGGTTCGATTTTTGATTTCCTATCTTTTGTCAGTGCAGATCATAAAGATAATTACCAGAACAGGAAATAAAGACCATAATCTTCAAAAATAAGATTATGATCTATTCCTAGTTCAGTTATTTAGTTTGCGTGACCCTCTCTCGCCCACTCTTCACATTTTGCCTATACCTTTCTAGTGAAATTTGAGCGCGATGATAATTTTGGCCAATTATTGCTCCTAAACCCTTTTGGGGTATCGTCATTAGTATAATCCTCAATTTGTCAATGTACACGACTACACGACTTCTATCGCCACGTATGTCGAGAGTTAGGAAACGCTCATATATGTTACTTTGCACACTTGAATATCCCTAACTTAATACATACCGGATATCTTCTAGCCACTCTTCGCATAAGAGAATCGTTCTTTCAGCTTTTGAAGAACGTTCAGCTTAAAGGATTTCATCGTTACAATAACATTTACAATTTCGCCAAGTCAAGTGAATTAAAGATAAGAAATTCTAATCATCTATTGCTATGGCAACGGAAAACTTAAATGAAATATCTCTGTCATCAAACCTAACTTCAGACTTTAGCGTACACTTTTCTTACTGTTGACGTCAATCTATCATCTTGATATCAGTGACTTTTGTTCAGCAAAAACATTAAGCAGCTAATCATTGGTGCCAAGATAGAGCTGTTTTATAGCTTAAAAACACATTGACGTTTGACTATTTGGGGCTATTTCATTGCCAGTGATAACATGAACGGATACTTGTCATCATTTTCATCCCAGCACGAAGCGCAAAAATGGGCTTCTTCATTGAGTTCTAATGTTAAAAAGACATGAGGACATTTCCAGAAAGAAGGGCCCAATTTTTGTTTTCGAACCCGGGATTTTTTTGCATCTTTGGAATGCTTTCCAATGTATTAGATCATACCAAGGAGGATTAAAATAAGGAGATGACACTTGTGGACGAACGGTGGTTCCTGGGCCTTGCTTTACAGAAGGGCGCTATAACGACTCGGGTTAGATTTTAAGGGATGGGACACAGCACTAAAAAGTCCAGATAAAACTCGGGGATAACAATACATAGGCGATAATCTTGTTGACTATTTAGACTTAAAACGTGAAATTGGTGTTATATGAAAGCTGTGAATTTCTAAATTGCTATAATATAAGATATACGGTGAATTAAGTTATTTTTACAAAAACAAATAGTAGAGAACTACACTATTTCCAGGGGATTTCAATTGAAGGGACCCGAATTGTAGACTGCAAGTGCTGTAGCAAAATATGTAACCTTGATTCATAAAAATAGATCAAATAAATCTAAAGAGCATTGAAGGAGCTAAATTTTGATACTAAGCATACCAAATTTGACCTTGAAATAACTGAAATAGGCGCATTTGAAAAACAAAATAATTAACATTATGAAACATTCAGTGTACAACCCCTTAAACTGGGGTGGGCCTAGGTCCAATCGAGGGCGCTATATATAGCCGAGTCGTGCAACGCGCAGTTCGTTACTGTCATGGGGGGTTACAAACGGTGAACACGTAACTCTACACCATGAGGTTAATAAATACAGGAGGGACCATAAATTTCGTTGATATGCGCGAACTTTCGTATTTTGCCATAGCCATATTGTGGGGTAAAGGAGCAAAAGACGACAGGCGCTAAGTGTCAACCCCCTGATCATACTTGAAGTGAATAAGCCGAATACACCATCTTTATGCAATAAGACGATGATTTAGTTCCTGTCGTGCATGGCAGAAAATCAAAGCATGGTTTTCTATAGGGACGATAATGACAGAGCAGTCAAGTTCAAAAGGTTTGCGGTTTTCTTTTATACTTGTTTGTCCAATAAACCTTTAAAACGTTCTCGGTAGGTGGTCTTCAACCGATCCAGTACAATTTGAGAGGAATTCGTATCCTAAAGAATCTCCTCTTGTCACTTTAAAGGTGCAACGAGAGATTTCAAATAACAGGTTTCCCTAAAAATGTGAAAATTCTGATTTTTGTACTGCTCTAAAGCTTTCTATCAAAAATATATCCCCATCTGAAAGGATTAAGCTGAAAACTGTTTCTTTGGTACAAAAATTGTGAAATTTCTAATTTCCTATACACTGTTAAAAATAAACGTGTAAAAAAACAGGCATTTGACTGGCAGCTGGGACTCACTACATGCAGAACGTAAAATAACTGGAGCCGTAAAAATACGAAACCATTGCAGGAACGTAAATTAACGGGGCGTAAAATCTCAGCTCAACGTTATTGTTGGTTTTTGACTTGCTTAAACAATATTAAGAAATAAAACGTTATTACAATCCTCTGACCAAATTCTAACGTTGTAGCTATGGCATCATACAAACGTTGTATTACGTTACCACGTGGTTGTAAAAAAAGTTATATTTCAGGCAAACAATTGAGAAACAATTGAGAAAAAAGGCAATAAACAAAGGGAAAACGTGAAGAAATAAAGATTTAAGACAGTTTATTCACTTTGTTTTATATGGTAATGTACACATTCTAATGCCACCAATTACTTAATCATTATGAATAAACTTAATACATACCTTACATAGATTCGAACATGGGCCTTAAGATTACAAGTCCTAAACCTTATCCACTACACTACGTGACATTACTGATTGTAAATGCTAAAATCAAATATATATATATGTGTGTGTACTGCTTTTTTTCAAATTAAACTAAATATAATACAAAAAGGAGGAAAAGTTTTTAAACTATATTTTTAAAAATGATAGGGAAAATAAGATTTTGCATTTTGAAATGACGTTACTTACGACGTTATTTAACCCATTTTATAGGTAAAACAATTTTCATAGTTCGTATTCTTACATTAAAAACAAGTAAGTTACAAAATAACGTAATGTAACGGAAAATATAAAAACGGCGCGTATAAATACTACCTTTTTCAAAATGTGTAGTATTATTTTGTAGCCACTGTTTATTTACATTTTTCTGCTTCCAAATTGTAATTTTATGTTAGATATAGGTAATAAAGCGTGAAGATTATTGAAAAAGTGGGGTTTACCGTCATTTGAAAGGTAAAGTCTGGTAAAATTTGGAACATTTTTAACAGTGTAGGAGCAAATACGAAATTCAGCCTATGTTTTCTATTGAAATATAAGAATATACAAATTACCTTTTATTTTCAGTTTAAGTTATTTCTGCAGCCAGTTAAATAAAAGGTAGGTAATCTATTCAGTGTCAAAGCACTACATATCACAGAAAATATGGATGACTTGAAATCTCTTGTTACAGAATATATTACAATGGGTAAAAATTCCGTCAAAGTTTACAATACTAATTGTAATATATAATAAGTAAGTGTTAAAATTACACATCAAATAAATTTATAAATGCTAATTTACACATCAATTAATTCATAAGGTGACTTGTTTTATTATGGTGAATTGACTTGATGATAGAAGGCAGATTAGTCGTCTATTGACTACAGGTAACAGCATAATACAGCAGGATAAAGGTGCACTTGCTAACAGTGGCTGATTCTATGTAATTTCTTTTAATATAATGGAAACATAAATATGTTTTAGACATAGTTCAGGCGAATCTGAGTATCCCTGGAGTGGATAATGCATATCAAGACTTATATGGAACCTGGAATCCTTCCTGAGAATGAATATAATTATCTTGCTTTGAGTACTTTTTTTGCGCGAGATGCTTTAAGATCCCGCCATACCATAAGAACATAAAATAATAAAACGAAATAAAGCAATAACAGAACATAAAACAACTATGTTCTTTCTTCTATTTAGTGGTATCTTCTATTTAGTGGTAAAAAGTTCACTATAAAGGAACATGATTTGAGTTTTCGAAAAATACGAGCAGTCTGCTCCCCGACCAAATATTGATGAAGTTCAAATCGCTCAACAACTACCATAGTGCAGTTAGTGTCCACAGTAAACGGGCCTCGACCCTTTGCCCACTCCACCAAATAATTATGACATGAATCCATTCATAAATTTGACCTTATGTAAATGATTCCCACTTCACAGGGCACCGTCCAATTACTGATCAATGACATGCTATGGATGAGCGATTACCACTGACCTCTAAACACGGATAGCGGGTCTGAGTCGTCGATTGAAACAACAGGAAGTTGCCTTTTGCCCTTCTCAATGTGGCGGGAAACAATGCATACACATGCTGGTGCACATATTCCACACAGATGTTCTATTGTTATACAAAATTCCTTTACTTTGGACAATAAGGTGAAGCCATTTAAGAAGGGCAAAATGCAACTTCCTGTGGTTTCAATCGTCGACTATTCAACTGTGCGGCAGCCTCCTTTATGGCTTGCGATAGCCCGCTATCCATGTGTAGAGGTCAGTGGCGGTTACCCGCACACTGTGTGCGTGAACATTGGTCAGTAGGCCAGTTTTTACACGTTAGAAGCCTTGTTAGAAATGGGCGTTGCGGATCTTTCCCAGCATCCTATGTCAATAAAATTACATCACCTTGTAGAGAATCTATTATAAGACATAATAAGTATGCCACATATTAACCGAACTTGTCTTTCTATTAAGAAGATATCAGCAAGACAACCCTGGACATACATCAGACACACGGAAACAAACCCATAATTATATCATGTTCAGTTCCTCACGGACGACCTAAAAGGTCCAGTATTAATTTCCCCCTGACTATTTCCGAGGTTCTCAATCGTCTTTTCAATGCAAACAAATGGAATGACGCAGTATTCTGTATTTGACCACAAATAAATGGTGATGGTGCAACATGGCTAGTCCAAACCCTCGCAATGCTTTAAGGTAAATCCAGTATTTTCCTATAGGTCCCACTATTTGCGATGCGACTTAGATACCTGAGATATGTGTGAATAATCAAAAGCCTAGTTCCCCGAAGTTTGAGGAATGTTAAATGATGTAAATAAATGATGTGTGTGTTTAATCGTATGTACAGATTCGATCGAATTTTTGAATTAGAAATTTAGTGATTTTTCCGTATTTAAACGTAGATTTGAACTACACCGTAAGGCCAGGCCTAGGGAGAAATTTGCTCCTAGCACGAAAACAACATCGGAATCAACTGAAATTTTTGAAATAATGTTTTTTAGGCTTATAGTTGATTAATAACAACACAACAACATCAAAGTTAGGATTTCTAATGTACCTTTCATACATCATAAACATGATTTGCGACATGTCATAAATTCGTGTTTCACAGAAGAGCAATCGACTAAAACAATTAACATTGTTTAAATGATGTCTTACTTGAAATGAAGACACAGACGATGCAGGGAAAAACAGTGAAACAATCACTGTCATAAATGATGATGAATGTTATGTGCTAACAAATTTACTGTAAAAGAGATTTTATTGAAGGATTATGGATTTGCTGTTCTTTGGAATGGCGCCTGTAAAAGTGCCTCTCTGCATTCTTAATGGCGAGTTTCCCGGACATTCTAGTACGGTGCAAGGAAAATGTCTGAACTAAAAAATAAATAGATAAAAAAATAGTTGATATCTTATCGCTATCCTTGGTGCAGTAATAGCTCATTAGAATTCATGTGAATGGCTGTGTTTTTTTAAAGTGACAGCGGAACTTTATTTTAGGATACGAATTTCTCTCAAATTTACCGACAACATTTGGAAGGTTTATTGAACAAGTACAAAAAAAACGCAGACCTTATGTGTAACCGTTTGCCTGCTATCGTAATCGTTCCATAGAAACCCACGCTTTGATTGCTGTCGTACACGACAGTAAATACTAAATCATACTTATTACATAAAGAAGGCGTATTCACTTCAGGTGTGATCTAATACATTGGTAAGCATGCCAAATATGCAAAAAACCCGGGTTCCAGAAACGACCAAAATCTGGAAATCTCCTCATGTCTCTTTTAACATAGATAGAGATGTAAATCATGTTATCATTGGGCTACTTCACTCATCCACTTGCAATTGTTGACTTATAAAAAAAAATAAATTGGAAATCCTCATGCGTCTGCATGGTTTTTGGGGCTGAAAATATGTCAACCACTTTTGGGTCGACCAATATTATTGTTAACACGTACTCTATGGGGATTACAAAATCACGTTTTTAGCTCTCACCTAAAAAAATTATTTACATACTTTTATAAGGGGCCATTTTTGAAATTGATGCTGCATCTGTTGGGCATCGGCAGTGCACTCCAACCACAAGTTGTCACTGTACAAAGAGTCGCTGATCCCATAAATCCTTCGAACAAAACAGGGATTCACATATAACATTGGCTAAGATCACAAAAGTCCTCTAGAACGACCTACATTGAAACATGAGCCAGATGATTGAGAGTCCGCGTACTCGAACAGAGCATAACTAGTTCTAGTTAGCTCAGTCTTATGCTTTTCTCTCTTTACCAATGTGGGGGCAGGCTGGCAGACAAGGCCACCAGGCTGGTGACACTGTGTACAAAATGCCCATAGACGATTCGTAGGCGTTAATAGCGCCCCATTTTCGATAAGTCACCTATTATTTATGCAGTATGACGAGGCCGGGATACGTACGGCACAGCGCCATGTACGAACCGCGTCTTGAATCACATAATTTCATGCAGTATTCCTCCACTTCGTTGATTGATGTCCTATCCCGATTTAGTTAGGATCCCTGAGGCCACATAGATGGTGGGGCATGTCTATGTACACTGTTTTTGTAACCACATCAAAAGGGGAAGACAAACCCCCATTGTGAAATTAACATTACGTGTTGTAGTAAGTGTCCGTACGGACAGTAATGACTATAATTTCAGATTTTTGCATATAGGTTTACTTCTGGTCTATCATTTGGCAGGGTAAGGTTAGGATACTCGTTCTTGTTACATACATGCAAAAATCTGATTTCTGATGATTTTTTCGATTTTCTGATTGAGCATCACTGATAGATGGTGATTTTCGAGCTATATGCTGCAAAGCAAATATTGCACCACATCAAATCCTAATAATCTGTAAATGCATATAATATGAATTTTCCCTAAGTGGTTTTCATATGAACCGTCTACCACTACAAACTGTTCTTCATGTTACTCCATCAGTGGCTATGTTTCAGAGCTATGCTGCTCCAGCCATCAGGGATATGCTACCCCATGTGGCAATTTGGTGCTGTAACTTGCTCGCTACACTGTAAAAAATTACAGTGCAATTTACAGGAAAAATACTGTAAAAACTTCACAAAACTTACAGTATTTTGCTGTAAATTGGGAAAGATCAGGAAAATACCGTAAATGTAACGTCCCTTTTCCATGCCTAGTATTACCAATCTAAGTGAAGACTTTATTCGAAATTTAATGAGTAACAACATCATTATACACTACTATGAATTTTTCAATTATACCATTTAAAGTACTAAAATATACAGGGAAAAATACTGTAAATTTTACAGGAAAAATACTGGCAGCAATTCTGCCAACAAAACCGCCGTAACAATAGCTTTTACAGGTTTTCATTCAAATTTACTGTATATTTTACAGTTTGGATTAATACATTACACGAACTGTAGATTTGACAGTATTGCAGCTTGGCAAAAATTGTGGATAGGCCTACTAAGTTAGGGTGTTTGTCATTGGGGGGGGTTGTGGCTTTTTTCGTGCTCCCACATTCACAATCTCTGTAATAACTCACCAAATATATATGTTTATAAGCGTTTTTATTGAATTAATTTTTACAGTATACTGTAAATGTTACGGTAATTTGTTGGCAGAATTGCTGCCAGTATTTTACTGTAAATTTACAGTATTTTTTACAGGTGTATTTTGAATATATTGCACCTTTAATCATTTTGTTTTAGACATTGTTTATGTTACCCCCTGGCTTGAAGCAGTAGGGGGGATATTGCGAGGTCATGGACCAAGGTCAAGGCCATTCTGAGGTCATGTTCCATACTGCTATCTTGCAAGGGAAATGACACAAGTTTACCTGCTGTTTTTTCTGATTTTGGAGCATCTATTTTATTCACTTTGTCGGCTGGCTATCGACGCCACTTCTCCACCATGCCAGTTAAGCAAGATTGTGCTGCAAAGGGATTACCACACCAAGCACCAAGTATCAAGTATTTATAAGTAGTTTCTATAAGTGATCATTGAACTCTTCTATTGGCTACAGTTTGCATCATAAGATGGTTGTCATTTATGTGATATCCAATTTGATAATGTGAGTTACTGTAATGGCTTATCAATTAGATCTTGGGGAAACTTACTAAAATTATTTATTGTACTCACCGGAAAGATTGATCAATTGATACTATGGATAGCACAGGAGCTTAAAAGCTTCAGGTCTTTGGATAAAAGGATTCCAGTTGTGGTCCTGAAAGTGGACTTTGTGACAAACGGACTTTCATGGAAACATCTGCTTTGTTAGTGCTGCGGAATTTATGTGTCATCAAGTGACGTGTAGAAACTTGAACCACTTGAATATTGACGTTGCATGCTCTCATTTAGGAGTTTTCGCTTTGAAGATATTCAATGTTGAACTGCAACGCTACTTTCATCGTGAACTTTAATCACACAATTAGTATACATTCAGAACATTACTGTATATTTGATTGTTATTGCCATTGTAATTTGTTTAGGACATATCAAATTCTTGAACTGATCGTTTAAATCGATCAAAAGAAAAGCAATTTTGTTGTAATATAAAGATTATTTGTTCACAATATTCATTTGTTTGCGTTTAAAAGGTATTTCTGACTTGTGGCGTCCACGCGATGCCGTAACACTAGACACCCTTAGTTTTGAAAACGTGGAACGCAAACTTTTCACGTATGACGTCATTCTGACGAAATTTCTATATATGACACGTCATAAACGTTTCACAGAAATTTCGTCAGAATTACGTAATACGTGAAAGGTTTGCGTTCCACGTTTTCAAAACTAAGGGTGTCTACTATAGTGTGTGTTCAATTAACTTTGACCGTATGTTTCACCATTTATTCAAAAAGGAAGAAAGACGAACAATAGTAATGAAAGAAAAGCTGTTTGGCAAGCTTTGACAACATTGTGCAGAACCAAAATCCGTAACTTATTGCTTAACTCCTTTTCTTTTCAATTTTCCCCGTTTCAGAAGAATAAAAGTTAATTGAACGCACACTATAGAAGCTCAAGGTTGATTTATTTTGTGAGGGAGGACAGGTATTTTGTGCTTTATGCCATGAACAAATAACTCAATCTGAATCGGGGAGGTGATAACATCTGAAATTTTTCCAACTGCGGTGGCAACATAACAATGGCCTGCACTCCCAGATGAAAATTTATTTGAAGTGTTTTTCTCCTCCCATACCGGACGGATTGTTGAATATCTTTACCTCCATTGTTTGCTGAAGCTATACTTATCCATTGATACTACTATGAGGCAAAGAAATGAATGTCAATTTCCTTCATTTTCAAGAAAATGGGCAACTTTTATTATGCGAATTAGATGGTTATATGGTATTAGTAATTTCTAAACAATATTGTACACGGGTTTTGTCTTCCCCTTTGATGGGTCTACGGAATTTGTTATACAGTTGTGTATTTGGTCTACGCCCTACAGTCTATCGTCATCTGCAAATCTTACATCAGCTATCTCTGAATACTAACCCATACTCTTTTACTTCCCCGTGTTGTTTTGTTAATGTACATGCATTTTTAAGGAAGTGAATATATCTTGCCGATACTTGTTTTGCATCATCCTTTATCTTTTTCACATACATGTGACTCCTAATATGTCAATTCATTTTTCCAGTTTATGTTATTCCAGCTTATGTTCCACCAAGTAAGAGGTCTTTAATTACTAAGGCTGTTTTATATTATATGCAAATCTCCAACCAGTACGTTGCTTTTTATATAGCTGCTTTTATGTAAGGTGATATCTTGTGCGAATTCCTATTAAAGGCTGGCTTGTCTTTAGTTGGTTGTATTCCGGTATTTCTGAATCTGCTTTGAATAATGCTGGCGAAGATTGTGGGATATTTGGGAATGAATTACTTGTTGACTGCCTACCTCCTTAGCCGTACAAAGAAGTTTAAGTATCGTTCTAGTTTATTGGTACTTTTCTCTTCGCTGTCTGATCCAAAAGCCTATAGCCTGATGTTTACTGCTGTGTTTTGTCCTGTAGCTTCACAACGTGAGGAAGATTTGTACGTATCGTGGAATGTCCAATGATTTTTCTTCAATGGGTTCGATCGAACTAAATAATTCCACGTTTTCACGCACAAAGTCATTTGCGCGTCACGCACTTAAAATACTTCTACCCTACAGGAAAGAATGACCATATCTCCAACGAAGTCGAACACGTGGTTTGCGTATCTTGGAAGTATGAGATCTTGTATTAGGGTCATTTGTGGTCATGTGCAACACCATTTACAAAAGGTTCGGACAGAAAGGAATAGGTGTTCGCAATCGTATTCCAATGGATCAAAGAAATTGACAATTTAAAGGTGGGTGACGCGATCGACAACCTCGTCCTTCCGCTTTACCACATCAAATTGTGGTATCAGAACAAAGCTCATATTTTTTTTTTTTTTTTTTTTTTTAATTTTTTATTATATTATTTCCTTTTGATGTTATGACCAAAACGTCATCCAAATGTGGTCGACCACATCACACACCGTATATGGACCATTACCAAACTGGTGGACTGATTTACCCTAAAATTTAATCCGGTGTTTGTGGTTATATGCTTCTATTTGAGGACGAGAACATTATCAAACCCCTTAACGTGAGTAGTAACTGTGAGTATTACAAGAGCCCTTAGATTTCTGTATGGTACAAATATTTTCCGGCAACCGTCAACCCGCAATTTTATTATTATTATAAACTGGAAACAAGGCACCCTAAATATTTTATAGATGAATTGAGACAAATACAAGCATTGTATACGAAATTCTCAGGTTTAAAGATGTGGGTAGTATGGTCGAGGCTGAAGATCGGGAGTACCCTTTTGTGTTACCCAAATCGGAGGAAGACTCTAAAATTTGGTATTATAAACATTAAAAACAATGTGAACAAGAAGATGAGGAGGAAGCACTATGAGCTACTGAAATCTCAATTCCCTTGGCACAGTTCAGTAGCTTTCATTCACCAATGTATTTAGAAATCATACCCCTTGGTTTTTTTGCAGAGGATGTTTTGAATCAATCCCAAAATGCATTGCAATGTGCCTATACTGTACTGTACTAAACACATGTCAGTACTTATGGATAAAAAGTGTTCCAAAAGTTCAAGAACCTCAACACATTTTATGATCATGCGAAAAATTCCCTAAGTACTAACGCTTTGTGGGCTAAAATGAGCGTAAAGTCAGGGATTTTTATGTGTTAAGATAGGATTTTGTTGGATCACATGATTCTATTGAAGTGAAATTTCCCAAAACTGGTGCATTGTGGGATTGACTCAATACACCCTCTGGTTTTTGTGTATGATACATGATACCCAGATCATACAAGGTCAGTTCATGTCAATGTATGTACAAGTACAATCCATTGAACTGTGTCCTTGGTGGATGAGCATATTGTAACTCATAGTGAAGGAGAAGAAGAAGAAATACAAAATACAATATGTAACAAGATTACGGTCAAGTCAACATGTAAATTATTCATCGTGACTTGTCAGAAATTCAAAATGTAGAAGTTTGTCAGAGTCTGAAGCTTAGAAGAGCTATCTTTGAATAAAAAAATCTGCGCAACAGATTCTCAGATAACTTCAGATGGTAATGTTATACTATCCAAACACGAGCTATATTGATTTAGTATAAGTCTCAATGGCAATATAGCAATAGAGCTTTTTTCTGCATCTACAAGAGGGGAATTTTATGCAGCATGTTGGCAATATAGTTTTCATTTACCAACATCAACATTAGACGTCTGTAATTCTAAACATTTACAACGACAAGCTTCTTTTTTATTCTACGCATATTAACTTAGGACTTGGTCTTTTCTCTCTTCTCGCCTTCCCTTCTCCATTTTCTCTCATTCTCTCATTCTCTTCCTTCTTTCACTCCCTTTTCTTTTTTCGTTTAACTTATTCTTCTCTCGTTCTTGTCCTTGTTTTGGTTGTCGTTCGTGGTCACTGTTGTGTTCGTCTCGTATTCGGATCTGAAATCACCGTCAGCAAATTGAACATACAGAATATTTTTTCTCCAATTTCTCTAGTAATTTGCTTGTGTACGGTCTTATAGTGGTGTAGGTTGAAGTGCCATTAGGATTACTTTCCTCTATAAGTGCGATGTCGTCAACATCAAATATGTTGGGATATAATATATATATTGTACCAGACTTATTAGATTATGTTTGAATGAGTTAACAACGGAGATTAGGGGTGAATACGGTTGTTGATGTAATTTTATTATGACCTTTCACAACTGCTGTCATAGCACTGTTCGTTTTCGAGGTATGGCACGTAATGGTACGGTGGCTTTTCGGTGATTCAGTCCGTGACTACACATTTTGTCTACCCTGAGTTATACTGGAGTTAAAACTCGGATCAACAGGGTTATGATTTCGGGTTTAGGGTTTGAGGTTAGGGTTATGGTTAGAGTTATGGTTTAGGGTCATGGTTAAAGTTATATGTCACCCGGTTATGGTCCACTTTTTCATGTTTTCTCCCTCACACACAAGCATGTCTGATTACAAATTTTGAGTTAAATCGGTCGAGCCACTTAAATATAGGTTTTTTTCCAGTTAATTTCGCACTTGTGTAATTGATTTTAATAAAACAGACAATTGGAATTCGTCCTAAAAATGTGAATCGCGAGACACGCAAAACCAATTTACTTTTTCGGTAACTGATGTTCATTTTTTGTGTCATTGTATGTCAACTTTGTGTCTTTGATTTTCGTCCAATTGATTGTGGAATTCGTCCGTCAATATCAAGACCGGCGTATTAAAAAAAGCAAATTCGTCACTTTTCATTGATATTCATTATCATCTCTTTCAATTTAGTCACGTGTGTGTAGGCCTATTTTAACAACGTTAAATATGGTTCTTTTGGGGATGTTTTTTTTTCTCCAATGTATCTTCAAAACGTGTTAATTTCTGCCTGTATCTTGTTTGAGTTAAAGTTAGTGAATTTTACCAATTTGTTAAATAAGGATATAACATTGTCAATCCGATATAAAAAAGATATGTACCATGGCACCTTTGATCAACATGCTAGTTTGTGTGAGTTTGTGGATTGTGAGAGTTTGTTTGTCATTGTTTTGTTCATTGTGATTGTCTTTGTTTAGTGTTTTTTCTTAAAATAAGCAAAAAGACAAGTGATTGTTTTATCTAGAACAACTGTGCTTCCAAGGCAGATTTCATTTTTGGTGGTAGTACTTTTTGGGCATCTCATTGTATTTCTTGCTGCTTTATTTCAAAAAAAAAAAAAAAAAAAATATGTCAACTTTGTGTCTTTGATTTTCGTCCAATTGATTGTGGAATTCGTCCGTCAATATCAAGACCGGCGTATTAAAAAAAGCAAATTCGTCACTTTTCATTGATATTCATTATCATCTCTTTCAATTTAGTCACGTGTGTGTAGGCCTATTTTAACAACGTTAAATATGGTTCTTTTGGGGATGGTTCTGAAATGTTTTTTCTCCAATGTATCTTCAAAACGTGTTAATTTCTGCCTGTATCTTGTTTGAGTTAAAGTTAGTGAATTTTACCAATTTGTTAATGGCACCTTTGATCAACATGCTAGTTTGTGTGAGTTTGTGGATTGTGAGAGTTTGTTTGTCATTGTTTTGTTCATTGTGATTGTCTTTGTTTAGTGTTTTTTCTTAAAATAAGCAAAAAGACAAGTGATTGTTTTATCTAGAACAACTGTGCTTCCAAGGCAGATTTCATTTTTGGTGGTAGTACTTTTTGGGCATCTCATTGTATTTCTTGCTGCTTTATTTCCATGTCTCACTTTTTAATGCCCTGTGGTTCAACTACGTTTCAGGGATGAACCATTTATCCTTATCATGTAATGTTTCCCCTCTATAGGCCATGATACGTTCGTGATTTAACGATATTTTCGTGCTCCAGCGCTGGGGATCACTTACTTCCTTCACTAAAAGTTTCAAAATATTATGTAAACCAGGAAAAAGCTGTATCCCCAAATGAAAAGAGTGCACATTATTTAGAAAAATGAATAAAATATCAACTCAATTTACTCCCAGAATGTCAGTGACCAATATGTACACGTAAACTCAAGCGAACAATAGCGCTAATGATATTCAACAATCAACCTAAAACACTTCAGATCTCTTCTCAACAGGGTATACAGGTCCATTGTTACTGCCCACACTGTTGAAAGGATTTCAAGCTATATCAGGTGTTGACTTCCCCGTATTGAGCTCTAGTATCTGTTCATAACTTAAAGGGCAACATACTCACCTCGCTCATGATTTTTAAAAATGTAGGTCGCTGAATACCATTGCCTTTCTTGGTAAATTGAATAGAAATAGGGTTTTAAAGACAATAACTTGCGGATTTAGGTTATGCACAAATTAGGTCAGTCCTTGCCATGGGCTTTTCTTTCATGAATTTGGTCCCTTTACATTTTCTTTTCGAACATTACCATCATATGGTCAAAGTTAATGAAACACACAGTAGAATCTCAAGATTTCTTTTATCGCGACCGAGGAAGGAACTCACGCCAATGCACCAATGCAGCAAGGACATAACATTCGAAATCTGTTCAACTGTGTGCACAATAACAATGGACCAGATGTAAAAGAATGTGAAGTGTGTGTCCGGGCCGATTATGGAGGTATCATTACCCCATGGTCGTTCGAGCATGTTGAGGTTATGTATATCCATTGGTCACTGATATTCTAGAAATAAATTGAGTTGATATTTTATTCATTTTTCTAAATAATGTGCACCCTTTCATGTGGGGACAAAGCTTTTTCTGGTTAAAATAATATTGTTTTAATTTTAGTGAAGGAAATAAGTAATCCCCAGGTTTGGAGCACGAATATTTAATTAAAAGGCCAACATTGTATCATGTACCATAGCCTACTCCACATGTCAAACCGTGGCCTCTGGGCTCTCTTTGCACTGAATTTTTGTAGCCTATATACGTGAGCAAAGTTATGCTGGACTGGGAAGGTGCTGGGTATTGGGTTACTTTTTGGGAGGAGGGTGTTTTTTGATGGAATGTGGTCATATCCCCGTTTTGGTTTGCAGTGTGACCCTGGTACTTGGCTTCCTTCCCACTCTGGCGTCCTCAATCAATTTTGATTCATGTGCTATATTACTGCCCTACCGTAGCAGAGGGGCTCAGCTGACTTTGTTGGTCTCGGTGATATTGCCAATATCTGTGTTCAGGTTGGTTTGTCTTGGACATTTCCATGGGGTTATTCATTTTGCCAGAAGGTTCGCTGGGTCATTTTGTCCATTGGTTGTTGATTCACTACGTTACTGCTATGTAGTAGTTAAGAGGCAGGGGCCTGGCGAGGAAGGGCTCTGTAATCTCTTTAGTTTCTTTCCAACCCACCAGGTCAAGAACAGGTGAAAATATAGAGAAACAAGTATTTGAAAAAACTGTGCCGGGTCGCGGAATATGGATTTGAAGAGTTGAAGGCCAGACATGAAAGAGACATTAAGTCCAGGGCTAAGTATATAGCACTTGGATTTCTAGTTGGGAGTTGCACTTTTCTTGGTAAAACATGTAAAAAAAGAAATGAAGTTATAATCCAGATTAATTGGAGATGTTTCGGTTTTTGATGTGTATGGCCATTGTAAAAGGTGGACGATTGCAATTTGCCAATAATATGGTAAGACAACCTTTTAATTACTAGTTTTATTAATTTAACAAACAATTTGGGTATGACAATACATTTTGATACAAGAAATAGATAAAATCATGAATTTGGTGATGTTTATGTTCTTAAAAGGGATAATTAGAGATTATTTTGGTGGAGAATAATGTACAAGATAATCACAAAAAAAGTTGTTTTTTGGGCGAAAAACATGAAATGGCTGAATAAAAATATTGGATTTCAAATCTCCAACTTAGTTAATAAATTTTGATACGCTCGGTTTGTAACAAACCTGCTTTTCGATTAAAAAGGGTGTTTAAAAACATGTATTTTTCGACCGATAATACTTAAGCTAGCTATTTTGATGAAAAGCAAAGTTAAGAAAAATAATTTTTCAATCGATAAGCCGGTTGTTTTAAAAAAAAAAAGGATTCATGAAATTCGATTCTAACAGTTGGCCCGATACACTGCATTTATCACAAACATACCTTTGGAATCGATAAACCTGTTTTTTTTTTCGATTGGCAGGGTTTTTGAAACCTTGGCTTTTCCATCAGCAACCGGGATTGCAATTAAAAACAAATACTTTTAAAACAAAAAAACAACCTAAAATTTTTTTTAAAGAAAATTTCCAAACCTGGAAATAAATAAACATACATCCAAGGTAGTGAAGACGTTTTTAGCTCAGAGAATTCCTTACTCGCTGCCAAAGACAGCGAAATTTTCAAATAAGATTTTTTGCCATTGCATTTCAATTTTTTATTTACACCACTGCTGGGGAAAATATAATGGCTCTAATGGGTTTCAGCAAATGTACTTCATTCAACAATGTTTGGGCCTGTCCAACTTTGGAAGAGGTAGTTACTTATTCCCAAATAGAAGCCAGAAAGAAAAAAAATTATGTTACACATGGACGTCCCATGGTTACTCGCGCATTTTAAAATAAGCTTTAAATTTAATACGCTACGGTATAAACATGTTGTTATACGAGTATCATCATTTTCACTAATTACTAATACTCGAATCCGGAATCTGCGTCGTTGTCTGAATCCTCGAATAATGGATGATAATAATCTAAATGATTACACGCAAGGGAATATCCACATACACTTGAGTGCCTCTTTCCATAAGTAAACAACAAATTATATTTGGCCTATTACTCACCTAGTATACCAGAAAGGTTTGGTTTATACACACCTAGAATAATTAAAATGGTTTCTTCAATATTAATCCAAACAATATAAACTATCTCAATAACACGCAACAAGTAAAATATATCAAGTCGGTACTCGCATCAAGTTAAATTTTGTTCAATTAGACTTCAAAATACTATATGTAATACCTCCATATATAATGCACATATTCATGCTTGCTAGCTGGTAGATTTTGCTTTTCAATGCTGATACTGATATGGGACTATAGCAACCTTGACCATCGCATACCAGGGTCTGTATACTCTAGTAGCTCATGGTCGTTTTGTATGCAAAATATGTCCAGAGCTAAACTCTTCAGGAATCCACTCACTGAAGGTCCAGGAACAATTTTGGTTGGTAACATAATTCTCACTGACGCCGAAATGCTGAAATGGCCACGCCCCTTTTTGGAGGGTCACGCCCTTTTTGAGCGAAATACTACTGACTGTATCTACAGAACCGTTGGACCTAGGAGGTTGTGAGACCACTCAAAATGTGCGGAATGGCCACATTATGGGGGATCAGTAATACATTTTTATACCCAAAAGTCACGGCTTTTAAGATAATTGTCAAAAACCGATTTCAGCATATTGCGCACTATACAATTATGAATGAATTCATAAGGTTTTCATGTCAAAACAGGAAGGGAGTTCACCATGCACCTTGGATTTTCCTCTAACTCTCCTCAGGGATCATTTTTGGTGTAACTAAGGGTAGGTCACAAATAGCAATTCATATTCCTTTCTGTTCTCAAACGGCAGCCCGTCAAAATGTTGTGACTTTGAGCAAAATTAGGTAATATTAGGTGAAAACCGTGCATTTGTAAGTGCTGTTATATAACAGTGTACAGTATTTGCTCCATATAACTCAATCAGCTATGACGTTTGTATTGCACAGAGCTATTGACCATTTGGATTTCAAGTGGGATATAATGTTACTTTTCATTTTCTTGGGGGGGGGGGGCAAGAATGGCCCATCGTAAAATGAAATATATTGTTTTCCATTTTATAGGGATTTAAGTTAAAGTTAAGTTAAAGACCCTTCAGCAGCAAAGTTAAATGCTGCTGAAGGGTCTTTAAATGATATAAAAGCACTAACTGCATGCTTGTTACCATGAAACAGGCAAAAATCGCTAAAATAACCTGAACTTAGACGCGTGGTGGGAATAGCGACTTCTACCGTGTATATATACGACAAAAGTGCAAAGTGCTATTTTAAAGGTGTAATCTCAACTAAATCAGTCGTGACCTTTGTATTTGTACTGCACAGAGCTATTGACCATTTGTGTCTCAACTGGGATAGAATCACCATTTTGATGTTGTTTTGTTTTCATTTGGGGAGGGTTGCAACATGCCCCGTCGTGCAATGAAATAGTTTTATTCACTTTGTAGGGCCTAATGGCAAGATGCTGCTGAAGGATCTTTAAATATTCTAAATGCACTAACTACCAGCCGGTTCTAAAAATTTCATGGGCCCCCTTTTGTGGTTCAAATGAAAAAGTTGTTCAAATTACCCAAATTTTTACGGGGCGTTACCAGTGGCGTAGCCAATGGAGGAGGGGCGGGGGAAAGCTGCCCCCCCCCACACACACAATAAATCGGGAAAGGGAGCCAAAATGGGAAGAAAAAAAGGAAGAGAAAAAGAGGGAAGAAGAGAAAGAAGAGAGAAAAAGAGGGAAGAAGAGAATGGGCAAAGTGAAGAGAAGCTGGGAAGAAGAAAGAGGAAGGGAGAAGACGGAAAAGAAGGAAACGGAAATTTTGTGTTCTGAAACACTAATTTTTAGCTTCTAAAATGGCAAAACCCAGGCCCATATGCCCCTAGGACCCCACCCCTCGTACATTAATCATTCCCCATGCAAGTACAGGAATCGGGAAATCTTTTGCGTCTATCTATGCATAAATTCAAATGTGAAGAAATCAAAATTACAAAACAATTTCAATAAAATCTTTAAAGAATGGCACAGTATTCTTCAAAGAATGCGCAGACACAAGTGTAGTATACAGTTAGTGCTTTAAGATCATTTAAAGACCCTTCAGCAGCATTTAATTGTGCTATTAGGTCCCTATAAAATAGAAAAAAATATATTTTCACTTTACGATAGGGCCATTTTGCCCCCCCCCATTGAAAACGAAAGGAGTAACTTTTTTTTTTTTTTTTTTTTGATTTATGTCAACCTTTGAACAATCTTGGCGTTGTTCCAAATTGAAACACGCGGATTTTGGCCTTTTTGGCAAATAATTTGATAAATAGTGCAGAATTTGAAAAAAGGGGAACTACCGACCCTAGAACTAGGATTCTGGAATACAAAAACGAACAAGGCACATTTTTATAACATTTCTATATTTTTGTATAGGGAACCCAAAAAAATGAGTGAAAATCACCATTTTTTATGATTTTCTCAAAAAATACGTATTTTGGGGAAAAACTATTATCATATTTGGATTCCGTGAGTCATTTCCTTCTCAAATATGTATACTTTTATATATGTTGGAACAATAATTAAGAAGATACGTCAAAAAACAGTTCCTTTGAATTCCTGACTTAACAGCCACCTTAATTGTGCTATTAGGTCCCTATAAAATAGAAAAAAATATATTTTCACTTTACGATAGGGCCATTTTGCCCCCCCCCATTGAAAACGAAAGGAGTAACATTAAAATGCGGATTAAATCCCAGTTGAGATCCAAATGGTCAATAGTTCTGTGCAAAACAAACGTCATAACTGATTGAGTTGTGGAGCAAATACACTGTTATAACAGCACTTACAAATGCACAGTTTTCACCTATATTACCCAATTTAGCTCAAGGTCACAACATTTTGACGGGCTGCTGTTTGAGAACGGAAAGGAATATGAATTTTCTGTTTGTGACCTACCCTTAGTTACCCTAACAATTATCCCTGAGGAGAGTTAGAGCAAAATCCAATGTGTATGGAGAACTCCCTGCCTGTTTTGGCATGAACATCTTATGAATTCATTCTTAATTGTATAGTGCGCAATATGCTGAAATTGGTTTTTGACAATTATCTTAAAAACCTTTGACTTTTGGATATAAAAATGTATTGCTGACCCCCAATAATGTGGCCATTCTGCACATTTTGAGTGGGCTCGCAACCTCCTAGGTCCAACGGTTCTGTAGTTACAATCAGAAGTAATTCGCTCAAAAGGGGCGTGACCCCCCCCCCCCCAAAGGGGCGTGGCCATTTCAGCATTTTCGGCGTCAGTGGGAATTATGTTACCAACCAAATATTATTGCTGGACCTTCAGTTAGTGGATTCCTAAAGAGTTTAGCTCTGGACATATATTGCATACAAAACCACCATGAGCTACTAGAGTAGTAAGAAGTATTGCTTCCAGACTGCGCCAGCCCTCTGTAATGTGTAATTAATAACACCCATAACATGTTAAGACAGAGATGATAATAATAGCAATGGACTTGGATCTTGGAGCAAGTCTACACATGTTTTTCCAATATGGGCAAATGTGTTGACATACAGCTACAGACATCCCTGAAAACACATGACCTTCACCCATTGTTAGCTATAGTTGTTATGCATGTATCTCCATTCAGTGTAAAATGTGTGAAAAACACAGTCTCCAGTTGAGTCTAGAAGTATATTTTACATTTTCCTGAAACATTAGCCATTACTTTGTAATTTTTGTCCTTTGAAAATTCATTTACATACATCTCATATTAATACAGCAAATTTTCAGGAACGTATCCAATCATTATAACACACAGAAATAAAATCACTTTCAGTTACAAATAGACTCCTTTCCAATTTTGAGAACAGTGGTTTCTGTAGCGACCCGGCAAAAAAGAAGATATGTATGTTTATCTTTTGTTTGAACTTTTTAACTTTTGAATTTTACGATTTTTGACTATTTTGGCTTAACCCGTTTAATCAATGGCGGAATTCTACCCTTTATGACCACCCACATATATAAAAGTTTATTCAAATAAGCATACTCTTGTAGCTCATGGTGGTTTTGTATGCAATATAATTATGTCCAGAGCTAAACTCTTCAGGAATCCACTAACTGAAGGTCTTTTTTTTTTTTTTTTTTTTTTTTTTTTTTTTTTTTTTTTTTTTTTTTTTTTTTTTTTTTTTTTTTTTTTTTTTTTTTTTTTTTTTTTTTTTTTTTTTTCCCCCCTTTTTTTTTTTGGGGGGGGGGGGGTTGGATTTTGCTCTAACTCTCCTTAGGGATAACTTTTGGGGTAACTTAGTGTAGGTCACAGACAGAGAATTCATATTCCTTTCCTTTCTCAAACGGCAGCCCGTCACAATTTTGTGACCGTGAGCAAAATTGGGTAATATTAGGTGAAAACCGTGCATTTGTAAGTGCTGTTATAACAGTGTATTTGCTCCACAACTCAATCAGTTACGATGATTGTATTGCACAGAGCTATTCACCATTTGGATTCCAACTTTTTTTTTTTTTTTTTTTTTGGGGGGGGGGGGTCACGCCCCTTTTTTGAGCAAAGTACTACTGACTGTATCTACAGAACCGTTTGACCTAGGAGGTTGCAAGACCACTCAAAATATGCGGAATGGCCACATTATGGGGGGGTCGGTAATAAATATTTATATCCAAAAGTCAAAGGTTTTTAAGATAATTGTCAAAAACCGATTTCAGCATGTTGTGCACTATACAATTATGAATGAATTCATAAGGTTTGCATGCCAAAACAGGAAGGGAGTTCACCATACACCTTGGATTTTGCTCTAACTCTCCTCAGGGATAATTTTTGGGGTAACTTAGTGTAGGTCACAAACAGAGAATTCATATTCCTTTCCGTTCTCAAACGGCAGCCCGTCACAATTTTGTGACCGTGAGCAAAATTGGGTAATATTAGGTGAAAACCGTGCATTTGTAAGTGCTGTTATAACAGTGTATTTGCTCCACGACTCAATCAGTTACGATGATTGTATTGCACAGAGCTATTCACCATTTGGATTCAAACTGGGATATAATCAGTACTTAATGTTACTCTTTTCGTTTTCGGGGGTTGGGCGCAGAGAATTCATATTCCTTTCCGTTCTCAAACGGCAGCCCGTCAAAATTTTGTGACCGTGGGTAATATTAGGTGAAAACCGTGCATTTGTAAGTGCTGTTATAACAGTGTATTTGCTCCACAACTCAATCAGTTACGATGATTGTATTGCACAGAGCTATTCACCATTTGGATTCCAACTGGGATATAATCAGTACTTAATGTTACTCTTTTCGTTTTCGGGGGTTGGGCGCAGAGAATTCATATTCTTTTCCGTTCTCAAACGGCAGCCCGTCAAAATTTTGTGACCGTGGGTAATATTAGGTGAAAACCGTGCATTTGTAAGTGCTGTTATCACAGTGTATTTGCTCCACAACTCAATCAGTTACGATGTTTGTATTGCACAGAGCTATTGACCATTTGGATTTCAATTGGAATATAATCAGCATTGTAATGTTACTTCTTTCGGTTTCTGGGGGAGGGGGGGGGGTCAGAAATGTCCCATCGTAAAGTGAAAATATTTTTCCCATTTTATAGGGACTTAATAGCAAAGGTAAATGCTGCTCAAGGGTTTTAAATGATCTAAAAGCACTAACTGCATGTCTGTGATCATGAAACAGGCAAAGTATCGAAGAAATATCCACCCTGGCATGTACGACAAAAGTGTAAAGTGTCATTTTAAAGGTGTATTATCTCCACAACTAAATCAGTCATGACCTTTGTACTGCTCAGAGCTATTGACCATTTGTGTCTCAACCGGGATATAATCACCATTTTAATGTTGTTTTTTTTTTCATTTTGGGAGGGGTCAAAATGCCCCGTCGTGCAATGAAATATTTTTTAAATTCATTTTATAGGGCCTATTGGCAAGGGTAAATGCTACATGCTGATTCCCATGAAGTAGGCTACAAATTTCATGACCCCTAAAAATTGGGGCCCCCTTTGGTGGTTCAAATGAAAAAGTCGCTAAAATTACCATATATTTTTACGGCGCACTACTAGTGGCGTAGCCAATGGAGGAGGGGCAGGGGCAAACTGCCCCCCCCACACACACACACACACAATAAATCGGGAAGGGGAACCAAAAATGAGCAGGTCCTGGAAAAAAAGCAAGAGAAAAAAAAGAAAAAAGAGGGAAGAAAAGAAAGGGGAAAAAAGAGAAAAAAAGAGGGAAGAAGAGAATGGGCAAAGGAGAAGAGAAGAAAGAAAATGTGCGAAGAAGAGAAAGAGGAAAGGAGAAGACAAAAAGAAGGAAACAGGGACATTTTTGCTCTGAAACACTAATTTTAGCTTCCAAAGTGGCAAAACCGAGGACCTTTCAGGAGCTCCGCCCCTAGGACCCCACCCCTCGTACATTAATCATTCCCCACACAAGTACAGGAATCGGGAAATCTCTTGAGTCTTGCCCCCCC
>JAMKCH010001724.1:0-38502 GCA_023653785.1 Ophioderma brevispina
AAACGATCGACCCATCTTCACCATTGTAAACATTTTATTTGCAGGTTAAAGAACGATTCAACTTCACCCATCTTCACCCTTGTTTAAAAAACATGCTCAATGTTTACAAAACGTGTTCAATATTTATACAGTGTATGAATACATAATGATTTATATTAAGAAGGATATCTTTAAAGAACGACCCATCCTTGCCCTTGTAAACAGTTTATTTACGGGTTAAAGAACTTCACCTTGCTTGTTTTGGAAACACGTTAAGAATGATTCAACTTAGAAAGATCTTTGAATTGAATCTTTGAAGAACGATCCATCTTCACCTTTGTTTAGAAAACATGCTCAATGTTTACAAAACATGTTCATATCTACAGTTTGTGATTACATATGGTTTATATTAAGAAGGATATCTTTAAAGAACGACCCATCTTCACCTTTATTGGTTTTTGGAAAACATGTCAATTGCGATGCCTGTAAATTATGTTTAGAAACATTTTAATTGCGGGTTAAAGAACGATTCAACTCCACCCTTACTTGCTGTGTAGAAAGCATGCTCAATGTTTAAAAAACATGTTCAATATTTGCAGTTTGTGTTTACATATGGTCTATGTTAAGAAGGATATCTTTAAAGAACGACCCATCTTCACCATTGTAAACATTTTATTTGCGGGTTAAAGAACGATTCAACTTCACCTTGCTTGTTTTGGAAACACGTTTACTTAGAAGGATCCTTAAATTGAATCTTTGTTTTACCTTCACCCTTGTGTGTTTTATTCATGATTGAGTATTTGTTTTCTAAAGAACGGGTTCCAAATATTCTAAATTTTGACTAGAAAACCTAGTAACTTTGTTTTCTAAAGGAGGATGATAACGGAGTTTACCATGCGAGTAAATTAATTGCGTTAATTGCGTTTACAAAACATGTTAAATGTTAAGAGTGTGTGTTTAAAGAACGACCCACCTTTGGGTATTGGTATTTAAAAAACATGTTAATTGCGATGCGAGTAAACTATGTTTAGAAAACATTTTCATTGCGGACATTTTAATTGCAGGTTAAAGAACGATTCAACTTCATTCTTGCTTGTTTTGGAAACGTTGAGAGTTGAATTGAATCTTTGTTTTCTAAAGAAGGATATAATGGAGTTTTGTAAGGATCATAATTGCGATGCGAGTTAATTATGTTTAGAAATATTGTAAATGCGGGTTGAGAACGATTCAATTCACCATTGCTTGCTGTTTAGAAAACATGCTCAAGGTTTAAAGAACATGTTCAATATTTGCAGTTTGTGTTTACATATGGTTTATGTTAAGAAGGATATCTTTAAATACCACCACTTTCACCCTTGTTGGTTTTTTTTTTAAAAATATATGTTTAGAAATAACATTTTCATTGCGGGTTGCGGACATTTTAATTGCGGGCCGGGTTAAAGAACGATTCAACTTCACCTTGCTTGTTTTGGAAACAGGTTAAAATAATAGTGGTGCTACTTAGAAGGATCATTAAATTGAATCTTTGTTTTCTAAAGAAGGATATAATGGAGTCTTTGTAAGGTTCATATTATTGAGTATTTATTTTCGGCAAGAGTTCCATATGTACCCCTCTTCGAAGTTCTACAAGTAACAATTTTTTTTTTTTGGCCTTAGGGTTAGGGTATTTGTTAGTGTTAGGCCATAATTAAAAGAATTTGTTTCCTGTCAAAATTCAAAGAGGGGGTACATATGGATGGAACTCTTTCCTTGTTTTCTAAAGAACAATTTCAATTGCCAGAAAACCTGTAGTGCTTGTCAAGAAGAGTGTAGAAAACATGTTAATTGCGTTTACAAAACATTTGAAAAATATTAAGAGTTTATGTTTAACCCTATGGACCCTGGCCAGTTTTGTATACGTTTGTAACACATAATCCATTGGCTTTAAATGTGTGCAGGTGATTTGGAAAGCCATCTATAACACCAACAAGGCCTATAGGCTTGTTTCGACTCATTTAAATGCATTTTCATGCTAATTCTGAATGTACCTATAGGAAAATGACAACCTTTTACATTTTTAAAGCAAAAATTGACATAGGCACCAACGGGAGTGAAAACCCCTTGGTCACTTAAGTGTTAAATGATTAGAGTTTATGTTCGTTAATTGCGTTTAGAACACATGTTAAATGATAAGAGTTTGTGTTTATTGTGTTAAGGATAAAATATTAAAAAATATCAACCCGTATTTGTTCAGAAAACATGTTAAATACGGCGATTCGGGAAATGTTTGGAAACATTAAATGTTTAGAAAACATTTTATTTGTGGGAAACAATTGTGGGATATGAAATTAGAATGACTCATTTTCACCCTTGTTTCCGGTACCGAAAGTTTTATAGATGCGACAAACACAATGAAATCGGCGGCGTGGTTAACTTGAAAATAATTCCTACGTGATTAACTTGAAAATGACTTTAAAATTTGACTATAGAAAATCTCGCAAGATCATATTTTACTCGGCACCTTGTATGAATGATACATTTAAAAGGACCAAAAATACGATTACTATTAAAAGGTGTCCCATGCCCCGTATTAAAATAGCTATTTAGTTTTGGACTGTCGCCGCTGCTTGAGTAAAACCCACATCTTCGCATTCCGAAAGCTGCGTTGGTATCAATTCAGCTAGGCAGCCAATAATGAGCAAACATCTGCAGTCTTGCGCTGTCGCCGGTGTCGCCGCTGGACAGGCAACAGCCCCACGGCTTCACACTCGGTAAGATAAACGCGATGTCATACTAACGTCATGCAAAGTACACAAAATACCAACTTTATGGAAAAAGCCAAATTAACCGAAATATACAAATCAGCTCAATCTAAATTAAAACTCGAACGTTCATAGCTTGAAAAAAACCAAACACACTTATTGAAAAAAAAACAACGGGAAAATCCAAATTAACCAACTATTTTTCCCCCTGCTCATTTAATAAGCAGCACAACCCGAAAAGAAAACAAGTGAAACTCCTGAGTTCTGGGTTCGCCGTGTCTCCTTTGCACTGTAAAACCAAGTTTCCCACTCGACGTATTCTACCTAACAAAAATCTCACTTTATTATAAACAACGGGAAAAGGCCAAATACAAAATAGTTGTACAAATCAGCTCCAAAATTGTAACAAAACCCAACTTTATTGAAAAACAACGAACAGGCCAAATTAGCCAAAATCATAAAAATCAATAATCTAAATTTAAAATTAACTATTTCCCTCAGGGCCCACTTGAATAGCAAGCACAATAAAACAATGTAAACGTCTAGTTCTGGGTTTCGCTGTCGCCGCTGTCCGCCGGGCCCGTGTAAAACCATAGCTTCACACTCTGATGTATACGCCATCAAACAATCCAACTTTATTTTTAAAAAAAACCGGTAAAAGGCCAAGTAGCCAAAAAGTGCAAAATCAAGCTTAAAATAGTACAAAGCAAGCTCAATCTAATTAAAACTCGAACTTCATGGTTTAAAACCAAAATATCGGGAAAAGGCTAAAATTAGCCAAATTAGTTAGAAATCAAGCTAAAAATAGAACAAATCAAGCTCAATAATAGATCAAATCAAGCTCAATTAAACTCGAACGTTCGGGGTTAAAACAACTTTATTGACGAAAAACAACGGGAATGCCAAATTCGTAAAAAAGCAAAACCAAAAAACTAATTTAAACTCATATGTTCATGGTTTTCTATCATGTTCATATTTAAAACTTGAAACAACTATATTCTTGTTTTCTTATTCACAACGGTACAACCCAGAACTTTCGCTTTTTCGCGCCGTTGCCTAGGTTTTTAAAAGTTTGGCTTCGCCTGTCGCCGTTCTGGGGTTTTTTCAAAAGGTTTGGCTTCCGAGCCGGATATTTGGTAGGATTCTAAGGTTAGCCCTATTCTTTATATGGGGGAGGGGGTGTAGTTTTTAGTATAAAACAGCGCAAGATAAGGTAGACGGTTCATATATAAAGCCCAAGTAATCCAAATGAAGGTATTGCCCATTGATTCCATCAAGCCCTACTGCACAACATCATACAGCCCACACGGAAACAATTATTGAATACTCATTTGTTCCACTTAACGTTTATGAAACGTTTATCCGAACAAGTTAGCTAAAGCTTGGATAATAAAGCTTATTGAGCCAGTTAGGCATTTTGTGATAGTATTCCAGAGATTTTGCCCTTGACAGCAAGTGCTCCCAAAGTATTACCATGAATATATTGCATTAAGGTAGCTCACCAAAGCTGACCCGAACATTGAACAAAGGGGCGAGGTCATGATCTAATTGTACTGAACGGCAGTTTTAAGAGGTGCTTTTGTTTGAAGATCTGTATAGAATTTTTGTTGAGAGGGAACCTCAGTTGGAGATTGCCACACTCGTCTATTCACCACTGTATTGATTATAACAAACGTGGTACAATACAGTGTGAGTCAAAATGATTGTTCCCCAAATATCCTGATTTTTTTCTTGTCAAACTGGGCAAGGTAGCTCTTAAAATTGTAAATACTTCAAAAGTACATTTAAATAGCTTTCACAGGAATTTTGAATTTTTCATTTTGGTTCAGGCAATCAATATCTGCACTCATTTAAATAAAAGCCCTCAGATTTTTTTTTTTTTTTTTTTTCAGCTATGTCAATTATTATTCTTTACGTAACGTTTCTTATCATGTCTGTAAAATACAATTCAAATTTGGATATTATTTTCAGTGGATTTCACAAGTACTTTTTCCCAATAGGTGAAAAATTGTTAATGTTTTATTCTTTATATGGGGAGGGGGGGGGGAGTTTTTAGTATAAAAAAGCGAAAGATAAAGGTAGACGTTTTATATAGAAGTCCCAAGTATCCAAATGAGGTATTGCCATTGATTCCATCAAGCCCTGCACAACATCATACAGCGCATAACGGAAACAATTATTGTAAAACCTCATTTGTATACTTGGACTTTTATGAAACGTTTATCAAGAAACACGTTAGCCTAAAGCTTTGAATAATAAAAGCTTATTGAGCCAAGTTAGGCCTTTTGTGATAGTGATCAGAGATTTTGCCCTTGACAGCAAGTGCTCCCAAAGTATTACCATGCATATATTGCGTTAAGGTAGAAAGATCCTAATCAAAAATGTTTTTTCCTTAAAGAAATCAATTTTGTTTTGTGCAGTTTTTAGTAATTTCTACCATGAAAAATCTAAAAATGCTAATTACCGTATTTTAATAATGTTTGTTTCCTTAGCAACGTCCTTATACCTTAGTTCGGTTATTTTGCAAAAACTCACAGAAATTAAAAACTATAAACACTCTGTTCTATACAGACCAGGGAATCAGGCAAATACAACCTCTTTTACATCTAAGGGTTAGGGAAAGTAGTGTAATGGCTGCAAGAACACTGGTGATGTTAATTGACAGTGAGTATCCGAACAACTATTTTTTCCTATTTCTCAGTTTCTATTTCTGGACCAAAGTGTCATATTTGATGCACAATATCTCCAGTTTTGTTACTTCAAATAAAATGCCATTTGGCAGAGTTGTTTATTAGATGACTCTGCTTGTACTGACATTTTGTATTTTTCAATAATCTACCCTGATTTGGAGTTATTAGCATTAAACATATTAATGAGCTGCAAAGTCCACGTAATTTTCATATTTTTGAATATTAATCAAAACCTCATGAATTAGAAAAAAATAAGTCGTCAGTACTAGGAAAATTGTGTAATTATCCTAAATACCCAGTTTTATGTTGATAGATGGTACACTTTGTTCAGGAGAGCGCATCAAAATTTCTTCAAAATGGCAACCATTGGTGGCCATATTTGATCTCTTATTTGCATAATCTATTCAGAAAGTGTCGGATTGCATATAATTCCCCATATAATTTAATATTATGCATGAAAATACATGAAAAATGTTTAAATTAAGAATTTAGTTTGATTAGGATCTTTCTACCTTAAAGTAGCTCACCAAAGCTGACCCGAACATTGAACAAAGGGGCGAGGTCATGATCTAATTGTACTGAACGGCAGTTTTAAGAGGTGCTTTTGTTTGAAGATCTGTATAGAATTTTTGTTGAGAGGGAACCTCAGTTGGAGATTGCCACACTCGTCTATTCACCACTGTATTGATTATAACAAACGTGGTACAATAGATTGCACTTGTTCTCACTCTCCATCTATTTCTTCCTCCATGGTAGCACACATCAAAACAGAATAAGCAACGGTCAATATGAACATTTTAAAGGTCAAAACTGTTCAGGTCATGTTTCATAATGTCTTGGATATTGCAGGAAAAAAGGTTTTTAAGTCGGACTTTAATACACACATACAGTGTGAGTCAATAAAAACCCTACATTCAGGAAAGATTTTTTCTTCAAAGGTTAAACGTTATTTTTGCTTGAGTGTTTGATTAGGTTGTTTACAGGGATAAACAGGCTATCAGAGGATTTTTATTTGGTGTCTTTCGGACTTTGGGTTCAGAAACTATGCCAATTTTGCGGAGAGACCTAAAAATTCTGTTTGTCCGATTTTAGCAATACAATGCGGAGAGACTGACACCGACGTATACCATAACACATTATAGCAAAGACAATTCACACATGCAATTTCAGATGGTATCGATTTCTTCTCCACAAAATCATTTCAGTTTGAATAAAACGGTCTATTGTGTAACATAATTATAAGTAAAATATCTTCAACAAATTAAATTACAATTGTTCAATCATAAAGAGTCAGTTATTGAAAATCACTCCATATCAATGTCGCAGTTCATGAACATAATGAAACTGCTCAGAGATTTTTGTCTTACAGGTAATTACTTTGCACAATGCAGTGTACTCAGCGTCCATAAATTGCGAGAAGAAAATAAAGCTGAAGTTTTCTGTAAATAAATTGGAATTAAAACTTAAAATTCAATATCGCACTGGTTTTTTTTTCAAGCGGTATATACAAAACCTTCTATGGTTTCACTTTGGCTCCAGTCCCAAGTTTCGGTGTAGGTTAAAACCATAAAATCTTGCTGAACTGAAGTAAACTGTGGTCTTACACCAACTATCTTAACTTTCTTATTTGGGAAATTGAACATTTTTTCACTCAGCATTTTCTTTTGTAATCTCCGGGATATTATTTTTATAATCCTTCAATTATTCCCCACCTTCTATTGTTTAACAATAATTTGGTGTTAAATGTTTATACTCAAATCACTGCTGAAGACCATGCTACTCAATGTAAACGATCCATTTATGTTTGGCTCAAAATAGACCAAACAGGATTTTTAAGTCTCTCAGCAAAATAGGCATAACTTCTTCCTCCAAAGACCAAATGACACCAAATAAACGTTTTCTGAAAGCCTGTTTACCCCTCTTTATAACCAATTCAAAAATTTGAGCAAAAATAATTCTTAACCATTTAATTATTTTTTATTCTGAATGTAGGGGTTTTTTTTACTCACACTGTAAAAGTCCAGTATCAGCTGATATTGTCTGACAACTACTTGCAGGCTATGTTAGCACACCCATGCTAGTAACAAAGATACAAATGGATTTTTATAATTTTTTCAATACTCCAGATTTGTAAATTGCTGCTTGTCCTTCTAAATGCCTACCTACTGAGGAAAACCAACTCATTTGTTAATAAAGAGCAAGGCAGAAACAACTGAACCCCGGGAACTGAACCCAATAAAAAAGTTTTTCTTCAAAGCAGAGAGTTTCAGTGTCTCCACAGGGAAGTTTTAAACGTTAATCCTTAAGCAAATCAAAATCACCCTTTTCTCTCTTCTAGCCCTTACACCCTCAAACACCAATATAACTCAATGAGCTGAGTGGGGAAAATGCACTAAGTCCAAAAAGATGCGATGACGTCATCGCACCAACACTCATATGGGCACGAAATCGCTGGCCGGGCCAGCGACTCCCTTGTGGCTTGCCATGCCTGGTCATATGGAATGGTGGGCCGGAGGCCCCGGGTTCGAATCCCGCCAGGGCCCTTCAGGTTTCTTTAGTTTCTATCCCTTTACCCCTTTCCTTCCTCCCTGGAGATAGGCTAGAAACCAAAAGGCAGTTAGGGTTAGAGGCTGACTCAGACATTTCCCGATGAGGGCGCACTCAATTTTCAAACAAATCGTGTTTTTTTGCATATACATAATGCTTGTCCATATACTAATCACTGTGTGAAATAACTAAGCTCAAATCGAAGTCCATCATGTGGAAAATCACAACTTTGTTATAAAATTCCGGATCCGGAATTTGTGTTATACACGGTATCATATGGCACTGTTTATACTGTGCATAAATGTTTACTGCATGAAAACGAAAAATCCGATTCATCTCTAACTTTGAAATTAAGCATTTTAGGTGATTATCTTTAGTTCTCAATGGCTATATATAATTACTACACACACACACAAATATATTTTGAAATCTCTGAGTCAGCCTTTAAGACATTTCTGAAGCATAATACAAGAAATCTATTGAATGTCTGATCTATATGAAATTTCTATTATGACACAATATTTGGGTGCCTCAAAATATCTCGTTGCACCTTTAAGGTGTGAAGTCGTTAATTGAACTACTGAAGTTGTCACCAAGTTTATGTCAGTTTTTCAAATGGATTACTTTCTCAAATAATGTCCCAAACTATGTAATTTTTTTCCCCAAGAAATTTGTGAAATCTGTTAAAAATTATATTTAAGTCCAATTATTCCGACTACCCTTTTATGCAACTAGTAGCGAAACATGCGGGGATAGCGTAAAATCTACACTTCATAATTTTTAAATTAACTTATCCTGGGTTAGTTTGCAGAGGTATACACGGGGCCGTAGCCAGGTGGGTGGGTTTTTTTTTTTTTTTTTTTTTTTTTTTTTTTTTTTTTTTTTTTTTTTTTTTTTTTTTTTTGGAGACGGCGGTTAAAAAAACCAGCGAGCGCAGCGAGCCGAAAAAAATTGGTTTTTGGTTCAAAAAAGGTCCACATCTGGCAAATCCGCACCCCCCACATAAATTCCTGGCTACGGGCCTGGGTATAAACAATCATGTGTATGCATTATATTTAGTTATTTGTATTTTAAACTTTAAGATTGGGTAAGGAGAATTTCTTTAATATACAGTAATTGTCCGCAGAAAGACAATTTTGCAAACAAGATCTGAATAAGTTTTCAAATTATTTGATTTGAATGTATATTCACAAATTTATTGCTATCATTTTTGCATTTCTTATCAAGTTTGCTACAAGGGATTTTAATTAACCATAATTTGCCATATCTTTATCCCCTGAAATGGGGACAGAAAAACACAAGCAATTTTGAGTTACTACATTTAATTAGGAGTAGCTATAGAAAGAAAGTTTGTATCATATCAGTAATAGCATATTCGTTTTTCGCCACAGACGTCAAACCAAAGAGGTTGGTTAAAGATAGAGGGCAAAACGTTACGTAATCTTTAGAAATTCACCGTCTCGCATGTTTTTGCCGACCACAAGAAAACCTAGAGTACTACAATAGAAAGCAATGGCTGCCTCCGCTGCTTCCACATTCACTGTGGGTCCCGCTGCATATACACTTTAGGTCAGGGATACAAATAATGTATGGTAGAGGTGTTAGAGGTGCCAGGTGTAATAATATTGTACCTGGATCATTGTGTCAGCTACTCTTTTTATAATAATGCAATGCGCGCTTTAGGTGAAAAGATGTATTCATTGAGGCGGATTTATTCTAAATCAAGACGACTGATGTGTCATTTCATTCGTTGGGGCCCATGGGTAGGAAAAAAATTAACCACCCATAGGACCCAACATCCAAACAACTGATATTTTGGCGGATATTTTGTTGTATCGAATTGATCATTAGTGTGGATACAAGCCACACAAATGATAATTATTCCGTGCAAGATTCAAAATGTCAGCGCCAGGCACGTGGACGACTGTTTTGAATGCGTTTCACCCCTTTGCGTCAAACCCAAAAACCTACCTTCCCTTTTGAACCAGGAAAAGGCATTACTTTTTAGCGATACTTTTAAGCTTGAAGTATAAACAATTGCTGTGAACTGAAAGTGCTTTAGCGACAAGAGAGAATGAGAACTTTGTTGTATAAGTTCACCCGGGGGGGGGGGGGGGGGGGGACTCCACTTAAAAGGGTCAAAACAAAATGTATATCCAGGCATGGACTAGTTGTAGTCTTCAGGGAAATGTTATAATTAATATATAATAGTATGGTTATCTAACTTGATTTTTTCAAGAATGGATTGGAAATTAAGGGAGGAAAATTAAGTGATGAATTACGTCCATTATTTTATTGTTTTTCCCATGCGTGAACGATTTTTTGTCCATTGTCAAGTATGTTTAGTTACGGTGGATTTTATTGTGTCTATGCACACGGGGTGTGTGTTAGGTTGTGTAAGATGAGGATAGCTCAGGTGCTGATTATTAGAATACCTAGCATTTTTTGATCTTCAATACATCTGTACGATTAGCAGATATTTTAAGAAGTGACACATGAAAATGTGATATGGGTGGTAAGGATGGAACCTTCGAAACCCAGGGGTATTCGGTGAAAGAGGGAGCTAAAAATAGGGGTCTTTGGGTGGAGCAGCCCAAAAGCACTAAAATAGGGGCTTTTCGGGTGACAAAACTTGCAAATTTTCCCCAAAATGGGGTCTTTTAGGAATAATTTGACAAACATGTCACCCAAAATAGGGGTTCTTAAGAGTGGTTAATTTCAAAAAAAATCCCCCAAATAAAAGTGGTTCTTTGGGTGAAAGTTGGTAAAATTTTATAAAATAGGCGGGTCTTTGGGTGACATTTTCAAATTATATGGGGTCTTTGGTGACAGCGATGCTGAAATGGTGGTCTTAAAGCCTTTTACGTGAGCGTCTCACTCCCAAGATGGGAGTGTCCCCGGGGGTTGCTTGCTGCTCAGTAATTGATTAAGCCACGTGTTTCCTGTCAAGTTTTTAACCGTCGCTATAATCTATAATGTTAAAGGGGGGTCGCGAAATGTAAACAAAAATCATAATTATGCCACATCTTTTGGCCGTCTAAACTAGAGCTGCATGTAGGCCAGTCAAAATTAGAATGAATGCTGCCTTAACCCACCACTAATTGCAACAGAATTTCAATTCCAACAGAATGTATTGAGAATAAAAACAAAATAAAAAAGTCTACTAAAATCAAAGGAGTGGAAATATATTTTAAGGGGGTGGGTTTTATACAGGGGTCAAATTTGAAATTGTATCAAAAAGCGTTCGAAACGAAAAGTATGCCACATGTTCGTTACATTTTAGGATTAAAAAAAGGTTAAGTTTGCCATATCTGCAGGTTTAGTTCAATAGTTATGAGTCAAAAATAGGTTTCAAGGTCACATGGGGGTAAAAAATTTTCAGATAGATCAGTTGTTATAACAAATGGTTACAAATTGTTCGTCTAATGGTTCAGAACCCGAAAATATACTGGTGACACCATCTATAATATTCGTTTCATAATTGAGAACGCCAAAAATGTGACTGCGGGCTACAGGGTTATGGGAGGTCACTAGTCATACTCTGTAATTCTTATCTAGAAAGTTCAAACAAAGAAATCCTATCTATTTACATTTGCTTATCTATTTTTTTTTTTTTTTTTGAGTGGGACAAATTTAACAGTTACAACCAGTCCGATCAAAAGCGGACATTCTATGAATTTTACCCAGGATGATTGAACTGTTATGAGCCTATAGTACTAAAAACTATAACGCGTACATAGGGCAAAACTATACCTTTTTTTAAACCTTAGGAAGTAGCCCAATAGGCGAGATTCCAGTTTCAGGAGCCAAAGTATTGCCACAGAGGAAAGCCTCCGAAGGAACATGCCGCACCCAAAAAGACCTTAGCCGGCACGCAAATATTCAATTTCAATACACAAACTCACACGGAACATTTATAAGCCGCAGGGGAGAAATCTTTTATAGACAATTAGCAGTATTGATCGATCATAGCGTTTATTGTCTGGGATCATCTTGCCACCTTGGGGGTCGTATGTGGTCGCCGCTGCATTATCTCCTTTGTAAACAGTTTATTTATCGCCCCATTTAATCATTTATGAGCCATCGATATTAAATTGGGTTCGTCTGGAGATTGACAATAGGGCATTGAGTACCAATACGGGATTACTTTGCGTTGTGAGGGGTAACGTAAGTGTTCACACAAGGAAGGAAAGGTCAGTGTTTATAAGATATACAAGACTCGCACGAAACAATTTTGTTATAACCCGTGCGCAGTTAAATCGTTCCCGCTCCGACTGCAATACGCAATATCTTCCTCGTGAAAAACTGGGAATCCCGCCTAAAATTGGTACATCATTTAAATCCATTCAATACATTCAGTAATTGTTTACCCCGTACAAAACGTTGCCCCTTATTTCTACAGGTTCCACTAGGTTGATTGTGGTAGATTTCTATCTCCATTTGGGTGATTTCAGAGGTAATAACCCAAAATGTTTCTGTTGCAATTTGTGTGGCTTCAAAACACAATTATTGGGACTATGCGAAGTAAAGCGTTGATGAAGATGTGCACGAGTGGGGAATCTATGCAATATCAGAAACGTATTGAAACTATTGAAAAGGTAATCTGGAATCAGAGAAGAAATCCTGTTGTTTCATAACGCGGCGAAATCCTTCAAGTTGTAAGAGATGTTGTACAGGTCGCGAAGAGCAACTCCGAAACAACGGCTGTTACTAGACTTTAGGAGCAAATACCGCAAAGCTTCAACCGTAGTTCACAGTCGTCTGGTTCTCTTCCTGAAGACGTTTTTGAGAGGTAGACACCAGAGTGCGCGTTGGTGGATGGTAAGCAAGAAGCCTAAATAATAAGAGAGGGCTGGACCACCGATAAGGGATTTGAAGGTAAGAGGCAATGAATTTGAAAACAATCCTTAGTTTCAAATTGGAAGCCAATGCAACTTGAACAGTATGTGAGTAAGATTTTGAAACTGATTTGGTACTCTAGGGTGGTAAAAATTTCATGAGAAGAAATAAGCTTTCCCTAGAGGCATCCAACTTGGAAGGCTGAGCTTTCGACACCAACAAATAAAGAATTTCGATCCCAATACCTTCCAAAAGTCACAAGCCTTATGTTTTTTTTTATGATCGCTGAGTTGTCATTTCGTGGATGAATGTTAGTGTTGTGTATGACCCCCCAAGGTGCAATTTTAAGCACCAACTTTTAGGGAATAACTCAGCAATTAAGATCAAAACATTAAGGACTATCTTTAGAAAAAGGTGGTATATGATGGTGGTGTGAAGTATTTTCAAGATGGTTTAAAGCAATAACATCAAACAAAAAAAGAAATCAACAATAAAAAATTAATAAAAGATTTTTTTTCAGTGCAATTTTATGGACTATTTTCTCTTATTTAGGCGTTCCACCTAAAGGAAAAAAGGAGGTCCAGGTGGTGGGTGTGGATGAAGATGCTAATTTTCAGATGAATATCTTTTAATTTGACACAATATAAGGTGTGGAATGTTAAAGATGGTTTCATGATGTGTTCGCAAGATCTTCAAACAAACAACGTAACTCTGAAAATAAGTGGGTCATTTGTTTAATAAATAATCCTAATTTAGGACTGCGACTGAGATCTATTTCAATAATTATCCATCCAATCATCTAATCCACCAGACTGAGATACTTTCAATTAAAAATTTTAACCGATATCTTGCAGTTAATAAATTGCTCGTCAAATAGATAACTACAATCAATGTAGTACCTTCTTAAAAATGATTATAGAGATTATCATTATTGAGCATTCTTGTTGGATGCATGTGTCACGGCAGGCTTTAGGAACCTGTTTAACGGTTCGTGTTGTGCTAGATAGAGATATTGACCTTTCTATATGCGTGATATTCATCCTTGGTCATTTTAGATGATGAGGTTCTAATTTAAAATTGTTATCGACATGCAAAATATTTCATCTATAAAAAAAAAAGTAAGACTGCTAGATGTAAAGATACACATCCAAACATCGATACCTTCATTAATATGATGAAAACACTGTAAAAGAAACTGAAAAAAAATATATAAAAAAGTACTATATTCGTGAAAAAGGTCAGACAGTCGAACGTAGTGCTCAACTGTAATACCAAGGGTTGTATTCACTAAGCATTTCGGTCAATGGACGTCATCCGAGAGGCCTTACAATCAAAAAGAGACCATACAAAGGATTAAACTTAAAATTAGGATATAAATAAGATTCACCCATGCTTAATCTAATTACACTCAACAATATTTTAATACAACTAATTTAAAAAACACCCCACGCCAACATTAAACACGCAACCACATTTACCATACACATGCACTCACATGTACATACATACACGCATGCACGCACACACACACAAACACACACACACAAACCCACACCCCCACACACCCACATACACTCACACATCATCGCCCAGGATTATTCTACGTCTAATTCATCTCTTCCCTTCCAAATCTAACAATGTTAAACATATTCATATATTATTTGTTTATTGGTTAGTATATTTATCCAATTAACTTTTAGAGCAAGTTTTTTTTTTAACGGGGGCAAAATGGACCTACCAATTAGGGAACCAAACCGTGCCAGGCGTACTCTAAAACCCTAATTGGAGTTTGAAAAATTTTGATATATCAATTGTTTAACATTTAGTGTTTTTTATAAAGAGGGACATACCCGTATTGCAACATATGGGAAAAACGGCCTTTGGCTTTGGACAGAAAAAAAAAATGTCCGTCAGTCCCGCTTAATCTAAGTCCTACGATATAAAATAATTTTAGTTTCAACCCATATTTTTCAATTGAAATATGACATGATTCCTCAAGGAGGTCAGGCAAATTTTTTTAAAAATACTATTTTTGCGACTTTTGAAAAATGTTAAAAGTTATATTTATGTTATATATAAAGCCTCCTCCATTTTTGTATAAAATATGATTATTTTATTTCCCACTTTACTTGGGAAAAAGCGTTTTTCACCGGGAAAAGTACGTGGTTTTACTATTGAACAGAGAAAGTGGAATTCCCATATGCTGTCTGTACAAACATGATAATGCAACTCTTATTACACCAAGGTAGAAAGAATTGGCTGCAAGAGCGGGGATTCCCCAGAATGCTTTTAGAAAATGGGTGAACTAAAAACAGTTGTTATTCGTGCAACGCTGCTCAATGATTGTTTATAGAGTATTCTGACCTTTGATGTCACGAAGAGTGGAAGACTAGGGCGGTACTACAGCTAAAGGTATACGGAACTGATGGTAGCCTAATAGGGAAGGAATGCGCTAGTATTGAGAGCTAGTAAATTTGGAGGATTCTTTGATAAATGGACAGACGGAGCCCGCGAGGAGCACATTCTGGCGTTATTTTGAAACATTCTATTTCAGATAAGTTTTTTATTAGCATTTTTCATTACGTCATACCATTTCATATTTATATATATATATATATTTATATTAAGGGGATGTTACAACCCGGGATAAACAAAAATAAATAATTTAAATATTTTTGTCACTGTTTTTTTATACAGAATATTGTAATAGCATGAATCAAATGCAGGAGAGTCCAAATAAGCCCGAGGGACTTTGGCAATGACCCCACCATAATAATTAATATTTAAAATTAAATTAATTGATATGAAGGGACAGGACAGGACGCGGACAGGGACAAGACAAACACAAGACCATTAGACAAGAACATTGTCAAATTGTTTTTAAAAAGATCGGAGGGCATGCAGCAAGGGAGCATGATAGCCGTTGTGAAGCCAGTCAGAATATTGATGAATGAGGCATGAAAAGGAAGAGGGTTATTGACGTTAGTTAAAGGAATAAAAAACATGAATTTTAGACAATTTTTTATTTTTTTTAGTTGCATTTATATTTTTGTATAATTTGAAATAATTAATAAGTCATTTTTTAGGTGTAGTTTTAAAGGACATCAACGGTTTTCGAGTCCGGGTGTTTGTTTGTCTGAAAAGGAGACATGCATGAGTTGGCCCGGTAACAGTGAGATTCTCGCAAATTCAGTTGGCGGGCCGAAATGGGAATATGCGTTTCAATCTATGGCGAGAAAAGCAAAATTATGTGGAGGATTGGTTGACGGGTGGATGTATGTTTGGTAAGTTGGTGAACAAGCACCCACCCCGTGGGAATTTTCTGGGGTTTTGTAGGTCAGTTTTAGGAATTTCGATTGTTTTGTTTTTAGAGCATTTGCATTTGTACAAAATTCAATAGAATTTTTTTCAATCAATGTAAGGCTTAATGTAAGGTTTACATACGTATAATGGAAAAGAGGAAGTGACGGTTACTTATCTTCCGGTTTTTGGAGCAGATTAGCGGGAACTCTAAGTGACCATGGCTAGGGGAGCGCCAGAAGAGGTCAGGGTGCGGTTAGCATGTTCTTTGTTTAGCATCATGTTTAGATGTTTGAGTGTGTGCCTTTTTTTTTGCCTTTGGAGAACTATCAGTTTTAATCTCCTTGAGCCATGTGAAGCAGATGAATGATGAGATGAAATACACTGCCCCGCGGGTCAACCGGGGCGGAAAAGCGCCCCACGGAACTGGACCCCTGGCACCTCTCTCGAATCTCCCACGCCGGAACTTCTCGAGTCTTTAGCATGTGAGTGCCTTCAGAAAGCTTTTATTCTCATCTGGAATAGAGTCGACCTGCCGAACCAAAAGGCCCCCCCTCCCTCCTGTCTTGTGACAAAACATCACAACAATGAAAAGATTGGATGAAGCTCGGATACCCCCAGGTGATCGTCTGAAGATAGAGATACCCCCATGCAATGCGCGTAGTGATCGTAAGTGAGGTATGCCGTCTTCTCTTGTCTATGTTTCTAACTCGGGTAGTAGGTGTCATGGTTGCTTTCCAGAGGTCTACACTTGGAATTTTTATTTTACGCTCTCCTGTAATTGGATTGGCACTCCGATAGGGCCATTGAATTACGCGTTTTGTCTTTTCAAACTTCAGTTTGGTGAACAACGCCGTTGCGTGTCCGATCGTCTTTGGGACCCCTTATTGACACGAAGTATTATCGATTGTTCAAGAACTAGCTGCCCAAGTACAGTATCAAATGTGAAGCACCCTATGTCCTGACAGATACCCTGCTGCCAACCAGCCTTAACTCCAGAGAGAGTTTCTAAGCTCAGTCCAACCCTGAACATCTCTAAGGGCTTAACAGATTCGCTTTGGTGGAAAGGAAGACTTGCCGTCAACCAGTAACATCTATTGGGGTATTGAACCGGGTGAGCATCTCCCACCTGGAGCTGACTCAATGGGCTTGAATTGCGATGCCTCAACAGATTGAGAACCAAAATTGGCTGATCTAAGGTTTCTTCTTTGCAGAGTGGGCTACCTGGAAGCAGATCAGGACACTACCTGTGGTTTGGAAAGCACCACAAACAAGGAAAAATCTCTGTCTGCCACAAGCTTTGAGCAACAATGACAACAATTAAGAGACCTTGCGGAATTAATTGAAGCAGCCAGGCGTTGTACCATCTCTGGCGGGATCATATTTAGAACCACGTGTTTTGACACTAAAAAGTAATGAGTATGCTTTCGTTGCTTCTACCATCAACAATACCACAAGTTTCGTTTTTCTTTTTTAAAAAATTTGGAGGATTTTTATTCAAGTGCCATGCTTTCATATCAGTGGAGAACGAAATAGACAGATCATACAAGCACCTTTAAGTAAATATAATTTCATTAAATTAGGTGTGGCAGGAATATAGTCCTCCGTACTCACGTCGGGAACATGGTGAACAATAGCCATCGATTCATTTGACATCTTTACGCAACATTAGTTTCCACTTTATTCCGTCATAGGCGTACACAGGATTTTGTCACGGGGGCGCCATGATCTAGCCTGACCCCCCAAGAAAAAATCGGTACGGATCCGGGTAGGAGTTGTCCAGTAGCGTCGTTTGGGGTTCGTTCCCGGGGGGGGCACTCCCTAAAAAAAGGCTACGGGAAGATTTTTGCTGTGCACTATTGACCCCTTTATTAAACTGCTGTCACTGAAAGACTCCCTTTTTAACCTGTCACTGAAAGACCCCCCTTTTTTTAACCTGTCACTGAAAAATACCCCCTTTTTTAAAAAAACCTGGTCCCTGAAAGACCCCCCCCCTTTTTTTTGCTCTCAGTTTGATCCTCCCATTTTAATAATCGAGTCATTGAATGACTCCCTATTTCTATTTCATGCTTTTTTCCGCACGAATAGCCCCTCTTGTTTTCACTGATGGAACTCAGCATATGGTGCCCTCACTTGAAATGACCCCCTTTTTTCACAAAATGTGAGAGGCTCAGTGATTGACCCCGTTTTGCATCCCCCTCACCAAATGACCCTTTTTTCCCTTAACGTTCCTCAGCGAAGCCCCCTACCAATCCGCACATCCCCGTCACTTTCATATATGAAGTGCCCCCACCCCCCCGACCCCGGGCGTCGTCTAGGGTTTTTTTGAAACACATTTACAACCACTGAATCGGACGTTATTTTTGGATTGTTTAAATATACACTGACAAAAGTATCCGGCATGTTTTTCGATCAGCTAATTGTCCAAAATCCTACCATTTGAAAGTTTCGAATATACATTTTGTTGCCTATGTATTGCTCTTTTCATTGTAATACCTAGCTTGTAAAAAGCGTGCGAAATGGGGTGAGATAGAACTCGGCCCGAAATAACGCAGACCCCAAAAAACCAAAAGTTTTGCAGTTTTTGAATTTTTTCATGGGCATTGCAGTGTACGGGACACGAACACGCGGATCACCATCATATGCAATAAGTACTGGCTTTCTCGCTCATTCAGAGATCGAAACCTCTTTGTGTAAAATCAATACTTAATTTGCGTTGTACCACACAGGGACCATTGAAAAATCCAAAACTGCAACTTTTTGGGTTTGGGGGGTTTGCTTCTTTCGGGCCCTCTATCTCCGCCATTTTTGCACGCCTTTTTACAAGCGAGGTGGTAAATAAAAGAGCAAGACCTAGGCCACAAAATGTTCGAAAACTTTCAAAATGGTCTGACTTTGGCACAATCCCGGGCACAATACTGATCGAAAAACACGCCGAGATACTTTTTGTGCCAGGTGTATATACTTATTTTAAATTGTAAAACAATATTAACTTTGCCAAGGCAGTTGCCCGATGCAAAAATGTCCCTAGTTACCCTCAGGCCCTACCTGCTAAAATTGGGGACCCAAATGCATCCGCACTTTGAGGGGAGCCCCGACCAATCCGTGTAAAAGTGAAGATATGGCCGTAGCGGCACGTGCGTGGGTGTTCCCCCTTGTATGATTCCTTTTCCAAGACTTTTTTCATGCCAAGTTGAAAGAAATAATTTGCAATTTCAAAGTGGTTCATAACATAGATAATCTGGGATAAATATATAATAAATTTCATAGGTATGGGCAACGGTCTTAAAATCAGGATCGGTGACATGGGAGGGTAAAGGGGCATTTTCCTCTGTCCTGGTCTGTGAGAGGCCTTTGGACGAGAGTACTCAAAGGCCTAAAATAGTAGACGATTAGAGGTCACTTTGTTTGCGTTACATGGCATTTTTTCGAGCTTCGCCGCCTTCGCGGGCAATCTAAAACCCGGGGTCCGTTCCCGAAACTCAGTCGTAAATCTACGTACATAGGCCTACTATGTCATGCCTGAGTGCACCAATTTGTCCAAACCATGTGTAACTGGTACGAAAAGGTATGGACATACGCATGAGTTAGTATACACGTAGGGTTACGCACGAGTTTGGGGAACGGACTCCAGGGGCTTGAGTTTTCATTTATCCCGGAGTCCGGGCCAACTATTGGCGGTGATATGTTTTTTCGAATGAAAGATATGGAAGTGTTAACAAGGGTGGATGCGAAACATCGCGCGAATTTTGTTTAAGATTGGTCCTTTAGCGCATTATTTTTTAAAGGTTTTTGCTCACTTGAAAGATACTTTTTATTTTTCAGAAAAAATGAAAATTTGGCCGCTTATGTGGGTCAAAAATGCAATACAGATTTTTTTTTTAAATCCCGCATTTCGCATTAACATTTTTCTTAAAAAAGGCGCAATTCACATTTGCATTTTTTCACATTTCTTCTGAGACAAACTTTTTTTGCCTTACACGGGACATTCGCTTTGTCAAAAAGTAGAATAGAATGCCCTCCGTCGCGTGGGACTTTCGTGTATGCAAAGACACAAAATGTTCAAAGTCTGCAGAAGAAATAGCCAATGGATCATGGATCAATAAAGACTCGTTTTTGACATTTTTTTTAAATGTATGCATTGAATTTGATGATCGCACTGGGATGTTTTTCCTTCTGACTTCATTTTTTTAATTGTTATTTATATGTGTACATAGGTTCCCTACTAAGCCTAACGCTGAACCGATGACCTGTTTACGGCACGCGACCATACCCGACTTTAACAATAATACATGCATCCATTGATTGAAGGTAAATCAAAAATCAGTTGCAAGCCCAATCTCTTTCTTGGGAAAACGGAGGTAAAAGTTAAATTTTTGGGAGCAAAAAAGTGGAAATTCTTGGGGTGAAAAATTTAAGCAAAAACTTGGGGAGCTTTTTAAAAACAAATTTTGGCCTAAATCGCTGATTTTGGCAAAAATCCGTCAAAATTTGGGGACCACATGCCCCCCTGGCGCCGCCACTGAATCAAAAGTCGCAACAATCATCTAGATCACAAAAGGTCTAAATTCTCAATCAAAGGTCCTGTTTGACTCTGAGTCAAGTACAACCACTTGTGGCTGAAACGTAGCGCTGGAAACAATGTTAGGTGGCAAATAACGAGTCTGTTTTTGGATGAAAAGAACATGTACACAAATCAGGATCTCGAAAAACAATGAAGGCGAGGTTGTAACCACAGGGGAGCCTAATCATCAAAGGAAAAATAATAATAGTAGAACAACGGCATAACATAACAAGAATCAGGACACAAGGTAAACAATTAAGCAAGATAAACAAATGAGCAGATTTGCACGTGCAAAATTATTTTTTCCCAGTTTTTTCTCTCTTTTTTTCTTCTGATTTTCCCGGTTCCTGACCTTTTTTTTCTTTACTTTTTACCTGGGGGCGCGCGCCCCCCCGGGTACGCACTTGGGACTTGATACTTTGTCACACCGTGAATCGGTGGACAAGTTAGAGAACATGCGTGGTCACATGATTCAGCTCGCAAATCAGCCTGGGACCTCTTTGCTCTACAGGGCACCGCTTCAATATGGCTTTAGGATAGAACGCGCGAAAAAAACTTCCTTAGATATACGGTGTGTAACTGAAGAAAGGTTCAACGAGAGATTTCGCATATCAGGTGTCCCTAAATTCGAAAATACTGATCTTGGTCGTGAGGCAAAGCTTTCCATCAAAAATATCCCCACTGAAAGGTTTAAGCGAGAAACGTTTCTTGGTACAAAAATTGGTGAAATTCTAGTTTCGTATATAGAAGCAAATATGAAAATTCAACCTAGGTTTTATATTGAAATAGAAGCAAATCAAAATCCCAATTTTCTCTCTTTAATACCTTTCTGTAGCCAAATACAAGGTAAGAAAGGTCTAGTGAGTGTCCTAATCTATATGAAATTTCTATTATGACACAATATTTGTTTATGCATGATGGCTGTTGTAATGCCTATTTTAAGACTTGGGAAAGTTTATAAAATATTGTGTATAGATGGAGGAAAACTGGCGAGAAGATTCCTCACAGTTTCAATCAGCTATACAGTATGGTTATAGCTAGTTTTATCTACAATTATAATGGTAGATTCATGCTCCACACAGTGCCAGGAGTTTATTATATTTTTCAATTGCATGTGAGCAGAGAGCTGTAATGATTCTACTGTCGACTTTGAAGCCGAAAGTGCAGGGAATCAATGAGGAATGTCCAATTGTGGACAATAGAAATTGTGGTGATATCTTGGACTGATATACTGTGGAATCATTGTAGTGTCGTCGAGGGACTTATGTAACCCGCGTCTTGAACTGCTGGACAAAGTTACTTTCAGGACTGAGAAGATTCCCATGGTTTATATTCACTGAGGAGTTTTATGTGACTTTTGCATACTGTCATTTTGGATTCTTCGTTGGTGGAGTACATATCATCGTTGAACTGGCAACGCTATCTGTGGAATTCTTGTTTACAATGAAGTACAACACACGGCCAAAAGTAATTGCCACATGACTAAAAACGAAATCCATAATCACCAACTGATTTCGTTACATCCTGGATTCTTTACCATACAATACGTATTCAATTCCAAACTTGTGTTTTTCATACAGATTTTATTCCCCGAATCCATGAGGGTGAAACCCTTTGGTTTGCTTGTCATGTTCCCTAAATATTTACTGATAAAGGACCAGCCAACGATAACTTGCCGTTTATTGCACTCCAGAAGGAATACAGACCAGAAGAAATGGCGTCAAAACAACCGTTTTTAATGAAATGTACGGGTTGATTAGGGTTTTTATTTAATGTTTATGAATAAATCATATAGGTTTTGTGGACCGGAAATGATATAAATTCAATTGAAACACTGGTCCTTGAAAAAATCATAAATTCGGAGACGAACGAAATGCAATTTGAGTGATAAATCACGTGTTTACGCAATTACGTTCTAAGTACTCGTTTTCACATATTGCATGAACAAACAGCACAATGTCACGGTGCAATAAAAGGCTGTTTTCAAGTTCTCAAGTGACCTTTGTCTTGCCATTAAATTTTCCGATGTCTCACGGTGATGAACGTGCTCCAATCTTTTATTGACATTATCTCATTTCCGGTCCATACAATCAACGGAGTTTCGCCCTAAATATTTTTTTTAAGTAGACCCTGACAAACCCGTCAAATTCATTTAGCGACTATTTTGCAGGCCTTTGTGACGTTCCTATGTCGTATTCTTTGTGGAGTACAATCGGCAAGTTATCATTAGCGAACTCATTTAGCCCGCCATATTTAGGAAATCAATGACAATCAAATTCACCATGTTCGCATTACTTAATTCCTGGGAAACAGTATCTGCTTTAAAATCACAACTTTGCAAACATTACGTAGTGTGTAGTCAGGAACTCTTGGTACATTTTCAATCAATTGTTTTAATATAAATTGCTTTTCTGCATGTTGGCATACTTTTGGCCAGGGTGTAATGATCTTAAATATTTGGTATAATTTTATGTGATGTTGTTTTGGATGTTATACCAATTCTTGAACCAATTACAAATCTTAAATCTGCCTTCTTGTATACAATTTAGATCACTTGTGCAAGCTCCATTTATTTGTGTTTGAAAGGTATTCTGACCTTTGACGCTACTAGACGTCATAACACTATATGTTTCTAGAACATCATACAGTTGAATAAGGAAGATTTTTTTTGTCAAATTGTAAGTTTTTTTTTTTTTTTTTTTTTTTTTTTTTTTTTTTTTTTTTTTTAAAAATTAATTTGTTCAATAATCTTTGTAATATCATGAAATGCTTTTCCCCCTACACACGATGTTGACGTTTACTTACGCAATCGCCTCGGACTTTTTTCATGTTTCTTGCAACGCACGACGGCTCAATTGCAACCAGGTATTTGGCTTATTTTAATGCTGTATAACAGGCCTTCTACTCACTGTTACAAATATCCGTAAGATATCGGACTTGTAAGACCGTATTGAATATGACGTCAGCCACCATACATGTTGTTGGGCAATATGCATACATTCCGGACTCCATACATTAAGCATAATGGCACATTTGTTGAAGAGCGCCCCCAATTTTCAAAATTTGATATTTTGGCACAGTTACGTTGGTAATTGTCTAGGAAACTATACCTGCTAACGAGAATGCTAAAAATGCGTATTTATCATAAAATAAGCGATTTTGTAAGAATTAAGATCCCAGATTGAACTTAACGGCAGAGCTGGAAATGCTACATTTATGTCCGTCCATGATGAAATAGTGCCACCTCGAGAAAATAATCTCTAACTTGACTTGCCTGAACCAATAAAACAACTAAAGGATGAGCGCAGACACGTACAGGGCGCTATTTCCCGGCTATTTCACAATGGAAGGCCGTTTCCAGCAACCGTTAAATTATTATCGGAGATCTCCGATAATAATTATTCTAATTACAAAATTCCTTCGTTTGTGACACATATAGACATTTTCGAGCTTAACCATTCACAGGTATAGTTTACTATCCAGTTACCAATGCAACCGTGTAAAAATCTCAATTTTTTGAAAAATTGGGGGCGCTCTTAAAAAAATGGGTTCATCCTCTATGTAAGACCTCATGAAATTAGCCTAGCATGAAATCTTCTATAAGAGGATCAAAAGATTACAAGGATTGTACAGCTTTAATCCGTAAAAGAGTCTTTACTCTAGTCTAACTCATGAATATCTTACACCAAGGTAAGATAAACTAGAATTTCGCGGTTCTCGGCTTTCGCGCTCGCTATATTCAAAGAATATAAGCTGTGGGCCGCCCCATGACCTTTGACCCTCCCATGTGACCTTTGATCTCATCAACATATGAGGGAATCGCATGGTGCACCTATCCAAAATTTGGTTCCAATTGAACTTCAAGTTTGTCAATTTAGATCAATTTTACATTTTAAGCCCATTTTCCAACTTGACTCCCATGACCTTTTGGACCTTTCACATGACCTTTGACCTCACACCATATGAGGGATCCCCTTGTTCACTAGACAGAATTTTGGTTTCCAATTGAAGTTAAACTTTTCAATTGAGGTCAATTAAAAAAAAAAATAACAATTTGTGACACACACATCCAACACACATCCACACATCCACACATACATACACACGGATTGCTAGGGGTCCTGGCCCGCTATAGCTGGCGGCCCACAAAACTGTGCTATTATTGCTTTAAGCTGTCCAATCGCTCCATGTTTAGCGATTTTCAGGGATCATTGACAGGTGAATGTATTGTGTACTGGAATGCGTCTTAGCTTGGCCACCAACATGGCTGGCTAGTAATACGGGTCTATTGATCTCCTACAGACTCGCAATGCTCTTGCATGACTATTAAAAACCCCATCACTGCTAAACTAATGCAATACTAACCCCGTTACTGTTTAATAAACATAATAAAATATTATACTTATTTAGCTCTTGCTAAGCTTTAAAAAGGTATAATTTTCCCTATCTATGACTTATAGTTTTGGTACAATGGGATGCTAGAACTTCAAGGTCATCGGGGGGGGGGGGGGTACGGACATCGCCGGATAAGAAATGAAGGAGGCCCTCTATAAGATTATATTTATATTCATCATGCAATTTTGACTTGGTGTTTAACAACAACTTTATCATGTATGCAGGTATTTTTTATATCACCAAATACTCTTGTATCAAGAAAAAAATAGGAAAAAGTCGGAGAAACTTTCAGGTAATACTCTCTGGAAAAATGCAAAGCAGAGCATGCCTCCTTTACAATGACCAGTTAGACTTAAATGAAGAAACAGGGAGATGTTGCATAGCTGCCCGTTTTTATAGATGCTTGTAATGATGCCTAGATAGACATGTTGTCCTTCATAAGCTACAAGAGGCCTACCTGTGGCAGCAACAAAACCCAAATACCTATTTGGTAGTGCATGATTGGCCAAGATTGGATTACATAATCGTCTTCCATGCACACCAAAGCAACTCGTTATGCAACACAATTACCCGCAATCTTATGGCCATGACAGCGCTTTTATATCAATAGCAAGTAAACTCACAATCCCCACTCTTAAAATCCCAATTCAACGGGCACAGTTTAATATCTTTCATTCACAAGTATATTGGAGCAAATACCACCCACTGCATTTTATATTATTATGAATACCCCAGAAGCTTGCATGGTCAGCTGTTATTAACATTGTTCCATCCAAGGTTAATGAACTGAGCCCTTGGTAAATTAGCATGCCCTACCTCGTAGTGTGGTATGCATGTATATAGTATAGGGGGTTGTTGTTTTTGGCAATTCCATTTAGTTTCAGCACCCCCAAAAAACAAAAATGCAAAAATGGGGTCTTTTTTCCCGCCCAAGAACCAGAATGCCACTCACATATATTTGCTAATTAATATAACAACCCATCCTTGGCAAACTGGCAAATTTTGGTTCTTGGGGGGGAAAGGGTTCAAATTTGAAATTGTCCATTACCCATTGAAGCCTGTATTATAATTTTAAATAAAAGACCTTTTTTGATAATTTATGTGAGTTTGAAACCTTTTTGAAAACTACGAAAAGGTAAAACTTGTTATCATGTCGCTTTAATAGTGGGGAATGTTCTAAATTCATCCGTTTCAATGAAAACTACAGAGGGCGTCCTTCATTCCTTATCCGCGATGACCCTTTACAAAAACGGCCCTTATTTTTTTTAGAACACTGGTGTAGTTTGACCAGGCATCAACAATCAACATGAGCAATAAAAAAATATATACTGATTCTGTGTTTTGAAATCCTCTAAGTGAGTTTAATTCTAAATTTTTGGTGCAGAAGGTTAGAGTGGCTTATTTTATGTAAAAATGGCACGCAGATTATTGACCGTAACAATCAAGACATTTTGTAATATTGGCCATTTTTTGACCACAAATTACCATTTTTCCCTTTTTGGTAAAAAAAATCATACAAATCCAGATTTTTACTTTTGGGTGTTGTGCCTAGCTAAAGGGTCACTATTTAGATTACAAAAAAGTGGTCTTCTTGCTGTATTTTTTTTAATTTTTATCCTCCCCCCCCCCCCCCCCAAGCAACCTAATACGCACAGAATCTGATGTTTAGTACGACTGTCCCGTACGGACACTTAATAGGCCCTACAACACGTATTCAATGGAATTCATATTCTTGGGTCCTGCTTGTTTTCTCCTTTTTCTATCAATTTTCGCCTGGAAAATATAATATGAAATTCTAAGACTTATTCTTCACTTTTAAGCTATTCCTGCAAATTTAAAATATGTTGACTCTTTCGGGTGGATCATGATAGTGTCATATTTACCTGTTGCAGCGTGAGCTTATGTCTGCCTAAAATATCATATATATAAGGTAACAAGATTATTATGTGTAACTGTGAAAAGTAAAACTATGATACCAGAAATTACAATTTCTCAGAGCGAGCTGTACTGCATGTTTAATATGACTGTTTATCTTCTACTCTATGACAGCTCGCATGCAGTATTCACTCATATGCAGTACCACGCCATGGCGGGCGCCAGACCCTTTTTCCGGGGGGGGGGGGAGTGAATTTTTTAGGGGGGGGGGACCAAAGTGAAATTCGGGGGGGGGCCACATATCACAATTTTGGAGATTTAAATCAATTGTTGGCCCAAACGCCAATTGCCCCCCCATTGGTGATTTTTGTCCCATATCACTAATTTTTTGCCAAACTCCTGTAATTTTTTTTCGACCGGGGGGGGGCAAGAAAAATTAGGGGGGGGGGGGAATGTTCAAAGGAACCACTGATCTAGGTTCTAGGTTCCATAAGACTATCACGGATGTAACCGATTACAAGGTTACCTAGACAAAAAGGAACATTGTTCTCACTGAACACACGGCTAGGTCGTGTTCTTTGAACAAAATCAATTTATTATTATATCACTTTTGGTTAGTGAAATTAAGAACTGAAATCGTACAGGTGGTTGCTCGACAACAGTATCATATACGCCATTTCACGTTTTGAAACAAGCCTGTAATTCGCACAGCTTCATTTCTCTTTTTAGGATTTCCAGCGACAACTTAGAATTACATGGACAACAGGCAATGCATAAACGAGGCTTTTGTATTGACTGTGAGATGACTGTGGAGATATGTCAGATGAACACAACCTGTAAGTAACCTTTAAGTGGTATAAATATGAGTGAGAATGATTGAACGGTCCTATATCTATTAGAGCATACGAAACGTGTTACATCACACTTCAAAACTGGTAGTACAAAACTCTGCACATATAAAGGTAATTTAACCTCAGAGTTACGTAAAGTTAAATTGGTCCTCAATCTCTTGCGCGGAGTGCCAACTCTTTCTTAGCGTTTGGCCCAGACTCCTCCGTTATGTTGCTATAGGGGGTTCGCCACTCCTCCCACACAGCGAGTCTGTTACCTTCCCACATTGAACATAGATGATGGAATAGATTAGATAGGCAGGGTGGCTCGAACCCACGACCTTTGGAGTGCGGGGCGAGCGCTCATCACACTGGCCACACTGCCCTCAAACCTGTTCTCATGGGATCAAAAAGAGAAAGATGCTTGCGTAAGGACATGGTTACGCATATCGGCTGATGTAACTGATGTCTGTTCAGTTAATATTGTCTAATTATACCTTTCAATGCTCTGGGCTATGTCAAGTGCAAAAGTTGTACATTTGATTGAAAATGAATAAAATGTGATCACAATTTCTTTTCCTAAATATCAGTGACCAGTAGATGTACACCATGCAGCATTGACTCGAGCAAATAATAGCACTGTTGATATCCAGTACATCCGCTCGGTATGCAGAGGATAAAGGACTACAAATTACTGTTCAACTGTATAGGTAATAACAATGGCTCTGTACTTCCAGATAAAAAGGATTTCAGGTGCTCATCCCCAGATTAAGATCGAGCTATTTTTTTTTTCATGACGCAAAGCGCAAGATACTCGTCCTCTTTCACGAATAAATAAATCTTAGGCTTCTACTGTGCGTTCAATTAACTTTGACCATATATTTCATCATTTTTCCGAAAGGAGCATAAGATGAAAAACAACATCATGAAGAAAGTTGTTTGGCAGACTGTGACCTAACATCTCTGTGCAGAAACAAAACTTAACTTACAGTACAGTAACTTGTCGCGCAACCCTATTTCTTTTCAATTTACCGTGTTGTTAGCATAGGTCGCTAGACCCCCCTTCTTTTGTATTTTTCTAAATATCTGGAGGTAAATTGAATAGAAAGGAGGTCCCGCAGTAAGTTATGGATCTTGGTTCCGCACAAAAAATATTAGGTCACAGCTTACCAAGCAACATGTCCACCATGAGTTTGTTCACATTAGTTTCTTTTTTCAATAAATGATGAATGAAATATACAGTCAAAATGTTTGAACTCACAGTAGAAGCTCAAAGTTTATTTTTATCGCGAACGAGGCCAGCTCAATCCAAACTGGGTAGACGTTTCATATTGAAGTCCCAAGTATACAAAGGAGTTGCCATTGATTCCGTCCTACGCTACTGATGCACAACATCATACAGTGCATCACGGAATCAAAGGCAATACCTCATTTGCGTACTTGAGACTTCTATGTGAAACGTCTACCCAAAACTGAACAGTAACAAAGAGCTATATACAAAGGCTCTGCAGTTCCAAATAAACAAAGGGGAATCTGACGTGCTTTTCGCTGATAGCAGGTGGATTTACTGTCAATAATGCCATTATTGCTTGGAGTCAATGAGCATAGTGTCTGTCCTTGATCAATGATATTCAGAAAAGAAATTGAGATTGATTTATTCATTTCATGAAAAGGCAACCTTTAAATATTGCCATAAACAAGAAATTGGTAATTATAAAATTTATTATTTGTTATAGTGGAAAATGGTTACTTATCGCGAAGTATGAAATCAAAATGAACCAATTTCCTTATCCTATGGCAAACTGGGAGATAGCAGACACAGCTACACATCTCAATCAAAAGGTTTCGAGGAATGATTAAACATTGTGTGACAGCCTGACAGGGACCCTGAACGGGATTCTTAAGTGCTGCAAATCTGGTATTTAGGAGGAGGAGGGGGCGATAGAACAATTATTGCACAGGGGTCAAATTTTTAAAGTGCTACAATCATGGTGAAAGAGTATACCACGTTACGGTAGTTGTACAGGGGTCATGTGTAAAGTTTGGATAAAAATATGGGTGCAATTATTGGTCAAGTTTGATTAAAAATGACGGGAAGAGCTTGACTGTCTGAAATTCTTAGTTAGCGATGAAGTGACAAGAAGGTCAACGGTCATTGCATTCAATGGGACTTGACCGTGATTCCCCTACTTGGTTACAAATCATTATGGATTACTATACCATGGATAAAGCCAGGGAGTGGTTGGTGAATTAGGAATAGAACCATGGAAGGTACTTAAGAATATTATATCATTGTATTCAATAACAAGGGGCCCATCAGATTTTTTTTATATTGCACGAATAGTTTTTTTACAAAGTATCACTTTCCAAATTGCAAAAGTATTTGGGTCTCCCCTCTGACACTTTAGCTCTAGAAGAAACTACGGGCGTAAAGTTGAATTATAGACAAAAATGCGTTTTGCAAAAAAGGCTTAGCCTTAGCAGATCAGTTAGCAGTGTCTTTACTAAGGACAACGGAGAGGACACCAAGCTACCTTCCATCAAGCCCCATACCCCTGATATGCATAACAATCATCTATCAGGGGACGGCGTTACTAAGCTCTTGAGGGACTTGAACATCAGTAAAAGCGTCGGTCCTGACCAAATCCCAAATAAGCCTCAAACACTGTATCAATTGCCTATGTTACAATAATTTTCCAACAATCTGAATCGACACTGGGAATTCTGCCGTTAGACTGGAAAATGTAACGTGACGCCAATTTCAAAACAGGTTCCAGTCCGGACCAGCTAACTGACAGACCTGTATCAATTGACCTCGGTAAGCTGTAAACTGCTGGAACACACCATAGATAGCCAAATTATGAACATCTTGAGGATAACATCGAATCTTGAACATCAACCACCACGCTCGTTCAGGCATTATCTGTGAATCTTCAACTGATTATGGAGATGGAATACATCGTAAAATTTTTTACAGAGTCACACAGATATAGCAGTGCTCGATTTCTCAAAGGCATTTGATGTTGTGCCGCATCGGAAGGTAATCAAGGAAAACTAGATTACTACGGGGTGAGAGGCAGGGTTACAGAACTGGATTCAAGGCGTTCTTATCAGCCAGACTACAAGGGTGTTGTTGGTTAATGGACCAAATCATTACCTGGGTAGAGTGGAAAGCGGAGTTCCCAAGGGACAGTTTTGGGACCACATCCATTCCCCCTTGTTATAATGATATCATAAAGCTGTGGGGGCCACGAAAACACGTCTTTTGCTGATGATTTCCGAGGTCAGGAAAATCCCACTATCCGGAAGTGAGCAGTTACTCAAAAAATATCCTTGACACATGGCCGACTGGGCGACAACATGGGGAATGAAGTTTAATCCTACCAAATGTACCACTATGCGCATTTCTAGAAAAGGAAACCCGGGTGAACTAACTACACGGATTGTTAGGGGTCAACCTTGAAGAGAAAGATAAAAAAAAATACCTACTTAGGCATCATAATTCAGAATCAACCTCAGTGGAACAGCCAGACTGATCACGCTGTGGCGAAGGTAGCTCGTATCCTTAACTTCATCCAACCAGGAAACTCTATTCGTGCCTCCATGAAGTGAAGAAACGCTCCTTCCACTTAGTTGACCACACCAGGGACCAAACCTTGAATATGGGAGCGTCGTGTGGAACCCATATACTAAGAGAAAAACTAGCTTGCTGGAAAAAGTTAAGCGGCGTGCTGTACGTTTTGTTAACAACAACTAAGCAGGGTGCGAGCAAGCGTGACCTGATATTTGATGTCCAAAGCTTGGATGCGACCACATTAGAAGATAGAAGGGAAATACACCAGCTCACATACTATACAAATTCTCAACAAGTCGTTCTTATAAACCGGATGCCTGTAACCCAAAATGGACCAGACGAGAAGGGGGAAACGACTCTCAGTTATGATATTCTGCCCACACCAATATTAATACCTCATTTTTGTCCAAGGGACTGTCAGAAGTGGAAAGACTTACCACAAAGTGTCATCGTGTTAAGATTTAAGTTCAGATTCAGCCACTCTCCAAGCCTCGTAGTCATTTCCAAGTGGAGTTTTCAAGAGGACAACCACCAAGTACCAAGTAACCCTGATTAAAACCGGAGGAAGTTTCCTGAGTCTAGATACTTTTTAAGATCGGGTAAAGCATACGCCACAGATCGGTCGAGTCGTAGTTTTGATCAAGAATTAAAAGCCTCTAGGTTAAGTTACAAATTCAAAGAAAAAACCTGTCAGTACTCATCAAAAATACTTATCTACTATCACAAGTCACTTGTAAAAAAATACAACGGCAAATGTAGTTACGAAAAAAGTTGTCCCAATTCTTTCAAATTTCTATGATGCAAAAGAAAGCCAAGGTTCATAAGAACATTAAAAAATATTAATTACACACTCGAACATAAAGGTTCAGGTCTGCATCAGCAATCTGTTTTGCATTAATTGCGGGGCATAATCCAGTTCTTTAGTTAATATGTAGTGCCATCACGAACTTTTATAATGTCAATCGGGTATGTCAGGACCAACTGAACGTCCTCGCTTTCAGACGCTGCAGCTCTGGGAGTTTGTCACGTCTCCTCTTCTCACTGAATAGGAAAGACGTTTCATATAGAAGTCCCAAGTATGTAAATGAGGTATTGCCATTTATTCAGTCCATTAGCACATATAGCGCATGACGGAATCAATTGGAATACCTTATTTACATACTTGGAACTTCGATATGAAACGTTTACCTTGAATTGTCATTTGAGATAAAACGTCTTTCCATCTTTCTTCTTCTTGAAGAGATCAATGAGTGCCTTACGGCACTTTTCTTTATCAGGATAGAAGGAAAGACCAACATGGATAGGTCTCGGCTTATCACTTCATTTCACTCATCATTCATGGTTTATTAAAATCTATGGCAGTAAAACGTTTTTTACATATAAAATAAATAAAATAAAAACTACATCAAAAGCAACAACAAATAAATACGAAAATATGATGGTCTATACAAGGACCCAAGCTGAATGTGAGGGCCCACAAACATGGAGCAAAAACCAGCAAGAGGTAAAAAAAAAAAGCCTAAGGGAGGGACAACCGCAAAAGGGAACAGTTGAGAAAAAACATAAAATACATTTGATGCAAGCAAAATATATACTGAACCACTAAAATGTAATTGTAAGAAGTTCATGCTGATAACAGATATTGCACATGATTAATTTACACATTTTCATTGTAGAGTCTGCTGAAGTATGGTATTGCACTGTCCTGGTATCGCTTTGATCTGCAGCGAAGTGAGCCAAGCTTTGCTGAGTTGGTACGGGGTGGTATCACCTCGAGAGGGGGTACCCAATAGCGAATCGTATCTGACGTATCTGACTAAAGGTCCGTTCATACTTCCACTGCACTGCATTGCTGTGCAGTAAATTTACTGTAATGTTCCGTCACTTCTGCTGCACTCCTAATCGATTTTACTGCAGGTCAACCCAGGTCACTGCAGTCACGGGTTGCAGTACGTTTCAGTAAACTTGCGAAGGATTGCAGTAAAATTGGCATGCTGCACCACTGACTGCACCCTTCTGCAAAATAATTTTAACTTCGTTGCAGTACTGCATTGCGTTGCAATACTGCAAGTGATTGCAGTAACGATTTTGGTAGGCTGCATTGCAGCACTGCACTACAATGCAGTGAAGTATGAACGGACCTTTAAGGTCCGTTCACTGCAATCACTTGTTTTTTTTTTTTTTTTTTTTTACTGCAACGAAGTTAAAATTATTTTAACTGGCGATGCAGCAAGATGCAGTGGAGTGCAGTCAGTGTTGCAGTATGCCAAATTTCCGCAAGTTATACTGCAACGTACTGCAAACCGTGACCTGGGTTGACCTGCAGTAAATCGATTAGGAGTGCAGCGGAAGTGACGGAACATTGCAGTAATTTACTGCACAGCAATGAAGTGCAGTGGAAGTATGAACGGACCTTAAGGCTAACTGAGTACTTTACATAGTCCTGTCCGAGACTGATTTTCATTGTGCTTTTTTGAATGCGTTCAATCATGTCTAATTGCTTCATGGTTACACTAGAATGCCAAAACAGTGGCGTATTCAAACAGGGTCTGACACTAGCCAAACGTATACAATATGATAATTAAGGTTGAGTTTATTAAAAAAGTACATAGGCCCAGGCTCAAAAGACATACAAAACCATTTTGATCGGCTTAATAATTGAGACAAGACATGTACAGCCACAAACAATTTTAGATGGCAAATCTACCCTATTGACTGATTATATATGTATAATGTAATTATAACAAAAAACAAAACACTAACAAATAAAATACAAAATTTAAAACCAAAATTTGAAACGTAGTATTTAGCGCGTACTGTCTGTGTTATACAAAGTGAGTTATTAATTATTTTGAGATAGATTTTAGCTGGAGAAGAAAACAACACAAACAAGAGTGAAATGATATTATCTTTCGAATTCACACACGGTTACTTAAGTCTACTCAGAGGTTTCGGAAATATTATTTTTTGGTGAATAATGAAAAAATAGACAACTAGAAACTAAAGATAGTAACCTAAAATCACAATTATGAAATTGAGATGAATCGGATTTTCGTTTTAATGCAGTAGTAACCATCTATCTATGTCGACCGCGGTCGGAAGCTGATATGAATTTCCTCCAAAGCAGCCTGTCAAGCATATGAGTTTGTGCAGTTCATTTGTTTCAATGCAGCATCCTGAGCAAGAAGTATAGGGTATGTCAGTCTGTGGTCTTCCCCGTGCTCGTGTCCCTTGGGTGGGCTTCCAGAACACAAGGACGTGAGACTGGTTCGTCTAGCAGTCTAGCACAATTGAGCAGCAAAATTCAGCGTCGACCTCTCCCTATTTCAGACAGTATGGGTAAATCCCCATATTATTACATCAGGTAGGGTGATCTCTCCAGTTGAGGTTTTGTACCATCATTAAAAGTCTGATATAGCATCCATCTAGCCTTGCCTCAAGGTGTTCTGTGAGTCCATCCTTCTGCCCCATACATTAGAATACTTTCAACAACAGCACGAAAGAAGCTAATCTGCATGTCTGGGAACGTTAGATTTCCAGAGAGTACGCATCTCTGTTAAAAGGCTTTCCATGCTAAAGGGCTCCGGACATGAAAATCATTTCCTGACTCATCACACCCAAGAACCAAGGTATTGGAAGTCCTGAACCTGTTCTAGTTGGCTCCCTTCTATAGTGGACATCAGGCGCGTACACAGACCTGGAGACCGGCCGGAGGGGGCAAGAAGATTCAAGAGTTCCCATTTTTTTTCGGCTCGCTTCGCTCGAAGGGCAGAACCTCCTATTATGTTCTAGACCGGTTAGAATTCTGAAGAGCGAGGGGGGGGGGATGGAGCAAAGCAACTTCGACCTGAGCACCCCACAAAAAACTCACTATTTTTCTCATTCCCTTTCCTTCTTCTTCTTCCCCTTTTCTTATATCCTTTTAAAGTCTCAGTGTCACACCGTGCTTATCTCTTTCACCGTCTCCTTACCTTGTAGTCTAGCGGTTCACATTCTACTTCCCTTGTAATTCTCTTTATCCATCTAATTCCCCTTCTTCTCCCCTTTCTTTTAGTCCCATTTTTAGCTCTCTCTTCCCCATTTTCGTCCGGGGGGGAGTCTGACCCCTGCCCCCCGCTGGTTACGCCACTGGGAAAAGAGTGACCTCGGCTTGATATTATGATGCAATGAATTGTGTTAGAAGAATTATCATAAGACCAACTGTTGCAGCAGCATTCTCAACTCTGGCCAATAATTCTTGGAGCTTGTTGTAGTGTGTCAGATAGCAAGGCAATGTCGTCTGCAAAATCTAGGTCAGTAATACTTCTGAAGATGCTTCGACTTCTTTGTGGTGTTATTGAAGCCCAGCAGTCCTGTCCCTCTGATTGCCCCCATTCTATACCCCCAATAGTTCTGCACATGATGAATAGATATGGTGCTAAGTATCGCAGTGGAGCCACTCCTCTTGCTAAAATCTCAAAGGCCTCAGTTCAACGCTTGGTGGATCCCACCTAGAACAACTGCTTTTGTGCCAATGTAAATGCAGTAACCATAGGATACTCTGGATAACAAAAATTGGATCCGGAATTTATAACAAAAATTGTGAATTTTCATATTGAAGGAATTCGATTTTAAGCTTAGCAATTTCACACCAGTGATTAGAATATGGAAAAGCATTATGTCTATGCAAAAAACCACGATTTTTTGGAAATTGCCAGGGCCCTCTTCAGGAAATCTATGGTCGGCCTTTAAGATTGTTCACTGAAGTTCCATATCGTCTTCCAATTTAATGCATGCGAGATCAGGTAACATACAATACTTAAGGCAACGGTTAGACAATACAAACATCTTCTTACAAGTAAAGTTTGAAAACTCTCAATTGGGAAAACTATTCCCGGGGCTTTTGCCTAAAAGGGGTACTCCGGTCAGACCATAGTTAGATGCACCGTCAAACCCAAGTCTCGCCATTATCTTTTAATATATCAAACAGCGTTCCAAGGCGTGTGCGTAACTGGAAATAGGACGTCAGATACTATAAAATCACCAAGATCCTTTCAATTACCCAAATAACGCCAGATGTACATGGATCATCCAAGGTCCCGAAGGATCGGTAATAGAGCTTCGCTTCAGCTCTTTTTCACTGCAGGATTCAAGATATTCTTTAGAACAAGGAGAACTCGTCTGTCATGATTGGATCGAGGTACGGTTGAGTATACAAGCCAAATTTAATACAGAAAAAGGCAATCAAATAAACAAACGAACACATTATGATATCAACTTTGGTAATTTCATTGCTTCCAGTTATTTGGCACATATATGTAGATCACCACTTGGGTGAATTTAGAATTCAGAAGGGGTGCACATGTTAACAATTACAAATGTGTTAGACCAAAATTAATTATTTGTCGGGTTAAAAGACGTTTAAGATATATCGTTTGAGCTACCTCCAATATTTCGTGTGGGAGTCAATTGCCTTACGTTACCCTGTCTGTATAACACTGTACTTCTGTTATTCGCATACATCAGAGATATAGCAAAATGTTTATTATCCTTTTATATGCAAGAACTTTGGCAAACTTTTCGAAAAATTGAGAATTTTAATAATCGATCCCTGTATGACATCTTATTACTTAGTAATTAAACATAGGAATAAGTGCAAACATTTGTGGATTCCTTGTATGTTGGAACTAGATGAGTATTGTTTTGGCTAATTTTCCACAACGTTATAAATAACATTTTATAATTTTCTCATCTTTCTACAGATTCTCGATACGAAAGTGAGTAAAGATTTTGTATACTGTGGAACAGAAACTATCCCTACATATACTTCTTCAGGAAACTACCTTTGGCTACAATTTAGGTCAGATGATGCATTTAGGGAATCAGGATTCATCGCCTCATACAAGATAGGTAAGTAAGAATGTACGTATATCGCTTTAATAAAAAGATGCAAAAACTTATCCATTATTGTAAGTAGAGATTAAAAACGTTTAATTTGATCATTTTAGCCAATTGTAGTCTATTGGTGTCAACCAGCCAATCGCAGATGTGCTCCGTTTAATTAAATGTACCATAACTCAAACTTTTTTTGAAGGACTAGTCATAACAAGAAAATGCATGGTAAATTTCTAAAAGAGTCATGCACACGAACTACCCCCTAGAGTCTACACTCGTAGATATTCACGGTAAACCCTAACCATCTTGGGGCCATTCTTAAGCTATTTCGGGCTTTATGTGTCTGTATTCCTTCTGGAGTACAATCGGCAAGTTATCGTTTATCAGCTGGGAATGAAATGTTTTTCGCACACTTGAATTCTGGGGAATCATACAGGGTGAGTCAAAAAAAAAACTTGACCCTGATTGCGTCCGCCATTTTGAATATTTAAATAATATACATCTAACATATCTGGTATCATCGGAAAGCCTACTTCATTATCTTTAGTTTGCTGCAAAGATAAGTATAGGTATATAAGTACAGTCTTTTGAATCAAGTAGTCAGATATACCCCTATCCACGGATTCCTATTTGAATGCACGGCGGCCAACAAAGCAAATGTGAATTCGTGGACAGCGGAAAAGAGACTACTTGATTCAAACGACTGTAGCTCAGTCTATACCGGACCGATATGAAAGATCTTTGCAGCAAATTAAAGATAATGAACTAGGCTTTCAGATGATACCACATGTGTTAGATATATGTTATTTAAAAATTCAAAATGGCGGACACAATCAGGGTCAATTTTTTTTTACTCACCCTGTATTTGTTTGAGTAGCAGATCGTTGAGATCATGGTTAAGCTGCGATGAATTGGTTGATTATTTTTGAAGAATAAGCCAGATTCTGCGTGCAATTCCGTATACTTCACCAAGTTATTTGCGTGTAGATTGTCAAACTCACGATTGTTTTGTCAGTTTACTGTCACATTTTGCCACCTTACCGCACTTTTTGTACTCCGTGTTTGAGATATAATATCCTCCTCGGATGTCTGGACTACCATCACAAATTGGTATTTATTTCATGGATGGAGGTGATCATCACAAGCTTGGTCACGTGGTTTGAATTTCCACTCAAAAAGAGTGGGGAGCGCAAAAGGAGAGAGAATAAGAGATGATCAAAGGATACCCCAGTTTCCGGTTCATTGGCCGAGAGGCATCCTTTGATGCCAAACATGCTGTCAAAAGACTCTCTCT